>PVIR01015321.1:0-37500 GCA_004026965.1 Petromus typicus
AAAAAAAAAAAAAAAATGTTAAGACAGGGTCTTGCTAAGTTTCCAGACTCAGACCTGTAATCTTCTGCCTCAGTTTCCCAGTGTGCTGGGGTTACAGGTGTACACCACCATGCAAGGTCATCTCCTTGTACAGACCCTTCATATCCAGCCAGCTTCGTGCAGCCTCTGCTGGCCCTCTCTGTTTGCTTTATCATTCTTATCTGTTTTTTTTTTTTTTTTTTTTAGGTTTTTGGAGACAGGGTCTCGCTTTGTGGTTCAGGCTGGCCCTGAGCTCAGCCTCAAACTCACATCACAATCCTCCTGCCTCTGCCTCCTGAGTGCTGGGATTACAGGTGTGAGCCACCACGCCCGGCACTGTGGTATGTGGTACTGGTTGCTGCTGGGCATGAGTCTCCACACCCAGTATTGTTATGTGGTTACCGGGGAATCGAACCCGGGTCCTTGAGCTTGCAAGACAGGCGCTGGAACCACTGAGCTAACTCCCCGGCCCCATTCTTATCTGTTTTGAAGAGACATTTTATCTGTTGCACTTGGACCCTGTCCTCCAGAAGGCAAGGCCTCAGGTCTAGACACCGTGTGTCCCTAGCACCTGGCACAGTGTTTGACCTGTGCATTCAGTACATGCTTGAGGAAGACCGCTGGGTTAGTGAAGGGTCACTTCCACGATACTCCCTTTAAACTTCTGTCATAAGTTAAATTCCCTTCATAGTGTGCATGGAAGCAGGTTACACCCTTGTTCTGAGAGTTAAGCAAAGCATATGGCCCACAGGGGCACTCAGTGCTGGGAAGCTGAGAAAATGGAGAAAGGAGACCTGACGCTGCAGGGGCAAGTGTGGGCCACACCTCTCCATGCAAGACCCAAGACAGAGCCTGGCTCCTGAGCGACACTGCGGTCAGGGTCCTCGAAGAGCTGTCTGTTGGGGTGTCCTGATAGAGTAGGTGCCTCAGTTCAACCAGGGATACAGGGATAAGGATGTAGTTTGGGGTCAGCGTGTCTGCTTCGGCAGCAGCCTATTTTCTCTTAAACCTAAGGTTGGTAGAGGAGGAAGCTCGTGCAGGGTACGGAAAGAGGGAAACTACGACACACACATGGAGGTGACTTGCCCAACATAGCTCACCTGAATTCCAGCAATGCCTGGTACATCTCTCCAGACAGCTGTACAGTCTGTGCCATGGTTTAGATCTAGATGTCCCCCCAGCTCTCGTGTGCTCAGAGGCAGGGCTTTGGGGAGCTGATTACATGATGGAGTCGCTGTTCTCATCAGAGGATTCACCCACTAAGTTATAGCAGCTGAGGGCGGTGGCAGGAAGCGGCCTGAGGTTAGAGCCAGGCCACTGCGGCTGTGACCTGAAAAGGTGTCTACCCTCACCCAAGCCTCCCTTGCTTTCTGCTTCCTGGCTGCCTTGAGATGAGCAGCTGTCTTCTACCTGTAATTTACTTCTGCCATGTAATTTCTGCCTGGAGCCAGCCGTGATGGACTGAAAACATGAGCCAAAATAAACCTTTCCTTTCAGCTGTGGGTGTTGGTTTCTATGTCTCAGCACAAAGGGAAGTGATAAAGACTGTATGTGAGAGGTGGAATCTACTCAGGAAGAACTGTCCACCAACCCAAGTACAGGGTCTGGGTCCTTGGGGCTCAGCGTCACTATTGAAGAAGAGAACGAGTACAGAGGGATGCCCCACGGCCATGCCAGAACTAGGCCAGCACTTCCACTAGGGTCCTGGGGCGCTTGCAAGGAGCACCCAGGTAGGAAAGTGGGCTGTGATTCTCCAGCTGTGTCCCTGGGCCATTGGCGGGCTTCCAGGTACTGCAACAGGATGGTGGGGAAAGCTGAGCAGCCTGGTTCTGGGTGCCCTTCCTCGCTTCAACTAAAATAGTGGGGTCTAGGGGTCTACGTATTGCATTCCATTAGGAAAAAAAGATCTACAGGTAAGAAACACACCTAAGTAAACTTTGAACATTGTGCCTCCAGATCTGCAGCACCAACCAAGAGAAGGTAGTTTCTTAAGCTGTTTAGCCCTCAGTTTCTCATTATCAGCAGAAATCGGTGACACCTATAGGAAAGCAGTGACCCCCGAGGAATCTGCATGGTTACAACATCCCTTGAGATTGACATGGTTGGAGAGTGAAAAGCTCCATTTGTGGAGAACAAGTCACAAAACCACAGGACCCATAAACCTTTTGACCCTAGATACCACGTAGGCAAACAGGCATGTCCCAAGCCTTCACCAGCCCCGCCTGTCCTGGCCCGGAATGGACTTTAATCTCCAGGCCATAAGACATCACACAGGGTTCACAAAGGGAAAACAGCTAATCTCAGCTCATCTCTCTCCTGCCTCCAATTAGTGCTTCATTTAAACTCTGACCATCGATAAAACTCCCAGAGATCAAATGAGAGCTGCTACAGAAAGACATGGCACACACAGTTTTCAGTTTGGGGGAGTGACTATTAGTAACAGCAGCACCCTTTGGAGTCTTCACTCTAAACCACCTGGCACCTCATGCCCATGCTGCCACCTCCACAAGCTCTCAGTGACACAGAGCCTGAAATTCTCCCTAGGGGCAGCCTGGTGACAGCAGCTCGAAGGAAGGAGGGGAAGGGGGAGAAATGCCAGTCTCTAGCCTAGGGCCCCAGCTCTGTGGATTAGGACTAACTCTTCTGTCTCAGGGCTGCGATTTCTTTCGTAGATTAAAAAATACATAAACAACACGTTTCCCTTTTTCAACTGTGATCCTGACTGAGTCCTGGTAACCTGTAAGACAAGGATCCCTAGACACCAAAGGGCCACTGAAGGCAATGCCACATTCATGTCTTTTCCCAAAACCCAGGGCCTCATCTGCTCCCCTCAACCAAGAGTAACTTCAAGTAGATAAGCTGGGCTCCTTATTCCCCTCACCCCAATATGGCTGCCATACATGCTGTCCCTCAATACCCACTCTGTCCAGGCCCAGGCCACCAGTGCCATCATTGCCACCAACATTGAGGGACCCCTTCCACAAGTCAGCCTGCCCGCCTCGGCTGAGCCTCAGCTTTCCGCCTGGGTCCGGCCCACCCCAGCTGCACGGCCTGCAGCTTGCTCTTAGCTGTGTCCTCCACCTCCTGCTCTGCTCTCACTCACCTGTTAAAGGAGACAGCAGTACTTACCTCCTAAGGTTATTTGTGGGAATTAAGCTACTGGCTAAATGCCCCCTTTGTGGGGCAAGTACCAGGCCAGCCAAGCTGGTGGGCATCTGTGGCCTCCCCAGCTCAGCAGAGAAGGGCTGGGCTTAACCGCACTCCACCTCCAGCAGACACCTTAGCTTCTCCAACCTGGCTCTGTCCTCCTCCCCTTCCTCAGCCCTGCTCCAACTACTCTTTCTCTGGCCCTACGGAAGTGAATCCTACACCAGGCTTTTGCAGTTTTTAATTTAGGCTCACTTCCCCCATTCCATTCTTGTTTACTAGTCTCTCTTCCTCAGCCAGATCATCAACTCTTCAGGGAAGACCACTCCTCCTCTCCACCAGTCCCCTTTATCCCAAGGTCCTTCACTGGAGATTGCAGTGAAGAAGCCTAAGCCTCAGGACAAAGGAGGACTTCACTGAATCCTGTGCCTGGCACCATTAGGCATCTGGTCCTCGTTAAAAGGGATTGAGGGGTGGTGGCTATGGATGTCATTTCTAAGAAGAAGCAACCAGGATTTGGGAGCAGTCCTGGGTTCGAATCTTAATTCTGTCAGTCAGCTGGACATTGTGGATAGGTTACTTCCAAGCCTCAGTTTCTCATCAGTAAAATGGGCACATTTTACTACATTTTACCACCATGGGCAGGTGGTACTCCTTATGATCCCAGCTGCTCTAGAGGTTGAGGCAGGAGGACTCCTTGTCCCCAGAAGCTGGATATTAGCCTGTGCAACACAGCAAGAGCCTATCTCAAATAATTACATAATATTTATTTATTTATTTTTGAGACAGGGTTTCACTTTGTAGTTCAGGCTGGCCCTGAACTCAGCCTCCAACTCATATCACAGCAATCCTCCTGCCTCTGCCTCCGGAGTGCTGGGATTACAGGCGTGAGCCACCACGCCCAGCACTGTGGTATGTGGTACTGATTGCTGCTGGGCATGAGTCTCTACGCCCAGCGTTGTATGTGGGTACCAGGATCGAACCCCGGCCCTTGTGCTTGCGGCGCCGGATCCACTGAGCTAAATCCCCGGCCCTCAAATAATTATATAATAAAAGGGGCAGAACAGTACGCCACGTTACCAGTATTAGGTGGGCCTGAGCGTTCCAGGACAGTCATCGCATAATCATTAGAACAGCATAGTCTAGAGGCTCGTGAAGCTCGCTGCACGGTATCAGCCACCACCGCAGGCTTCCCTTCGATGGGCAGAAATGTGTAGGTCCTTAGCCAACATAAACATCTCGCATGGCTCCAAGGAGAAGCCAGCTTTGCCGGGAAAGGGCCTCTCCTTTCTCTGGAACCTCTTCTCCCGCCTGTGCGGCTCCCAGCGAGTCCGCCCGCACCCCGCGCCCCGCACGCGGTCCTGGGGAGACCGTCTTTCTACAGCCCGCCAGCAGTGGTTCCAGCTTCCTAACACGCGTCCTACCTGTTACATAAGTCCAGTCTCATTTTGCAGGTCTCTTCTGTCCTCCCTCCCCAGCGGGACCCAGGGCTGAACTCAACCGACAGGTCGCCGGCGACCCCAAGGAAAGCAGGAAACCTTCGGGGAGACGCTGGAGCTCGCAGAAGCCGGCGGGGCGGGGGGACCGCACCGTGAGGGCTTTGCTGCGGGCGAGCGTCCCCAGACCGCCTCGCTCCGAGCCCTGGGAGCCGGCGGGCTCGCAGCAGCCCGGGCCGCCAAGGACGTGGGCGCGGGCCTCGGCCCTGCCCTCCCCCTCCCGCTGGGACCGGCCCGAGGTACCTGCACGGCGATGGCGGTCATGCTGCGCTCCCTCCCGCGCTCGGCGACGGCGCCCGCCCTCTCCCCGCGCCGCTCGCTCGGCGGGGCGGGGACTCGGCCGCGCAGTCCCCGGGCGGCTCCGGCCTCCCGCGGCCCAGGTGGCGCTGAGTCAGCGCCGACCCCGGAGAGGCCCCCAAGCCTCCGGGACTCAGCAGGAGGACCCGGGGACTTCCTAGATCCCGGCAGGACAGCTTCGCCCAAGGAGCGAATTCCTCGAGGGCTAGGACTGCCGAGGGTCAAGGATTTGGTTCTGGCCCCAGGTGGCGCAGCGCTTGGAGGAGGCGGCAAGGTCCAAAGTGAGGAGATCCCTGCCGGTTTGTTACCGTCACCACCCGCTGTGACCTTGGACTGCTTGCGCAACTTCGGGAGCCTGGGTTCATCAGTGAGGTCACATGCCATAGGCTGGGTTCGTGCAAGGCGGTGAGTGTAGGAACTATTAGGGGACATAACAGGCTGCTCGGAAGGCAAATGTGGGGCTGGAGTGCAGCTCAGTGGCGCACAAAGCCGCTGGGTGCTATCCCAGTGGGGCGGCAGCTAGGCCAAGTTACTCCATTTCCCAAAGGAGTTGTTTGGGGCAGCAGACTCCAGTTGGCTTTCCTACCGCCCTTGTCAGCTGTGGGGAGCCAGGT
Organism: Petromus typicus; assembly: GCA_004026965.1. Lineage (NCBI taxonomy): Eukaryota > Metazoa > Chordata > Mammalia > Rodentia > Petromuridae > Petromus > Petromus typicus. The sequence continues at coordinate 5,573 of PVIR01015321.1, forward strand.
GGTTGGTTTAGGCTTCCAGCCAGAGATAACGCAAGATTCATGAACAGAAGAGATTAAAGCGCCCAGCTCGCTCAAGCAGGCAGCTCCCTTGTGACGTCACAAGTGATTGCCCTTACTCTGCGCCCACCGAGGGCTGTTTGAGGAAGTCTGAGTAGCCTCTCCACTTAGACGTTCCTGGGATTGCACCACTCTTCAGAGACCTCGCAATATCCCACCAGTCTGAGAGCTCGGTCAGGCGAGCATTGGGCGTCCAGAGCCGGGAGGACCTTGGTTCTGGCCTTCTCAGCCACACCTTGAGTCCTTGTCACCATTCTGCATCAGCATCGATAGAGCAATTTGTTAAAACATGGTTTTCTGAGTCTTCCCCTGAGTTTCTGACTCAGTGGGTCTGGGAGGAGACCTCTGGTGACGCTGATGCTGGTAGTTTTAGGGCCAGGTTTTGAGAACCACAGAGCTGAGGCGAGGGCAGCTGACCAGGCCTAGCAGCCCGGGCTCTGTCAGACTCTGTCTTCTCACCAGTCAAGGCTCCCAGAACCAAGAGCCCCACCCCTGGTTCCAGCGGAGGGACTCTCATGGGAAAGGGAGAGGAGCCCTGTTAGGGGTTCTTTCATGTTCCCTATAGTGCTTTGTGGACAGGCCCTTCTTTCCCCGGCACAGAATTTCACCTTATCTGGAGGTCAGTTCTCAGATGGAAATCTGAAGGAACTGTCAGGTTGGGCAGTCTGCACCCAGCCAGGGCCTTGTACGATTTCAACTGTGTTGGGGAATAGCTTGCCTTTGTTAGTAAGAATAGAAAACTGTTGAATCATTCCAAGTTAGAGCAACATGTCTTGTCAGCAGGATGACTAGAGAAGCAGAAATGACCTAGGAACAATGAGGAAGTGAGAAGCAAGTTTCCATGATGCCCATGAGAAGGCCCAGCACGGGGCCTGGAGTCCGAGGGCCTGGTGCTGATATTCCAAGACCCTTGGCTTGAGGACTGGAGCACAGCCAGGACAGGTGGCATCCAAAGATTCCCCTCATGTCCTCCCTACCCCTGGGGGTAGTGAGAGAGGCACAGTGCCCCCCACATGAGTGTCCTGAGAAGTGACCATCTCAGTGTCATAGGGCTCATGCCCAGGTATGAGGGCACTAGGTGAAGGACAGGGCAGGCTCTCCTTGTGTTAAAACCAGAAAGAGCACAGGCATGAGTGGTAGACTTGGAGACAGTGCAGAACCTGCCTCTTCCTTGGATTTCTCTGCCTGTTCTCCAGGTAGTGTGATAGAATCAACACCTATCTTTGCCTCACTTCTACCTAAATCCCTCACTTGGGGACAGAGGAGAGTAGAAAGGGAAGAAATGACCCTGATCACACACGTCTGACCGACTTAATCTAAGGGAAAGACCCAGGCACATTCGCTAGGGTTCCCAGGCTAATGGCTTGCACACAGGTCCTGATTAGTGAATCCACCAGCACAGTATCTATTGTCAACAAGGAGGCTGTCCTCTCTCAGCCTTTGTACTTACTCTGCCTGGAAAGCTGTTCCTCAAAGTGTTCATGTCTGGGCTGGGTATGCATTTCACTGGTGGAGCACTTGCCTAGTATGTATCAGGTCCAGGGTTCCATCCCCAGCACCTTAAGATTTTTCATTGTAAGACTCACTGTGCTTTTGAGTTCTGGGCTAAGACAATGTCACCTCATCAGAAAGCTTGCCATGACTACCACCCTGAGACAGCCTCCTCCTTTCATTTTCCTTCTTCTCTTGTCACCTCACACATCTCTGCATTTTCACACTGTAAACCTCATCAAAGAACAAAAGAACAGTGATTGGTTTCAGGATCTTAATTGGTTTTATTTTTCTTTCAGGCATTGGACACTTTCCTTCCATAAAATAGAATAGTCATTCTGTAGAGGAAACACAGATTCCAGTGAACTGGGCAGAGGTTTGTTTTATGGACAGAAAAAGGCCTAAAGAAAACAGATACTACCCTCTCCGAAAGTAGACTGGTCATTTCAAAGTTTCTTTCCTTATATGGAGGGGACAGGGAGACAATAATAGAAAAGTAACCGATTGGTTAATACCAGGTTACTTCAGTTTACCCTTTCTGTGAAAGAATTAAGGCAGAGGGAATTTCATTATTATCCCAACTGACATTGCCTGTTTGGGCAATTTGGCTGTTATTTCTTTTAATCTTTATTTCTTGGAAGATCAGATAAACAGCTTAATTTCAGTATAGTGATGTAGAAGTTGAGCATGAGTAACTCTAGTTTTGATTTTTAGCCTGGTCTTTAGGACCCAGTAGAAAAGCTTAGTCCAAAACAGCATCCCCTTATAATTTCTTATTGTTATTTATTTATTTATCCTTTTGAGATAAGATCTTGTTATCAGATTGGTCCTGAACTCAGGACATGCAATACTCCTGCTTCATCCTCCTCAGTAGCTGGGACTATAGACATGTGCCACTGCGCTGCGGTCTGTAATTTTTATTTAACAGCTCCAAGAGCTCAAAGACTTTGCTGTGCTCACCACTTATGACAGAGTCGGCCACCCAATAGGTTCTCAGTAAATACTAATTGAATAAGTGCATGAACCAATGAGTCTGTTACTATATTCTCACAACTCTGCTGGCCACTGAGAGACAGCCTCCTCTTTCACCATCTCTGTTCCTTCAAGTGTCACCTCTCCCCAGGATGCACAAGGCTAAAGGGACCTTGCCCCTGTGCAGAGCTGTGCCCAGAATCTGCCCCTGGGCTCCAGCACTACCTCCCTGCTCAGGCCCTAGACAGCAGCTCTGAGTGCTCTCTGTATGGTGGGACTTTAAGGGGTCTGCTGGCCCTCTTTGCAGGCCTCTGACTTCTCCAGAAGAGTGGTGCACACACTGACATGACTCCCTGGTAACTATGTATATTCTGATACAGGGGAGCAAGGCCTAGCTCCCTGCTTGAAATGGGAAATGGTATTCTCTAAAACCAAAGAATGGATTTTAGGAACAGTGGAGGTTTGAGTAGGAAAATTTTATTGAGAAAGAAAGCTTCTGCCTAAGAGAGGCTGAAGGGGGAACCTGGAAAGGTGGGTAACCCATCTACCTCACTTTTCAGAGGGCTTTTATGGAGCAAAGTCACGAGGTGAGACAGGTTTAAGGTGGGGGCTTAAAAAGTGGACAGACTACAATCAAGCAATGGGGTATAACAAGTATAGCTGCTTAAGCAGTACTAATCAAATGGGATCCAATGAGGAATCAAGTCACATAGCAAGCATATAGGGTTTTTGGTCAGAAGACTTTTTCAGGAGGATTAAAGTCCTAGCCTCTACCCGAGGGAAGTTACAGTCACTGCATTCTTGGGGAGGGGATGGATCAAAATCTAGACTCTACATCCCAGGAGGAGAGTGAGGCCTATCAGTCACTGCTGTCTGGAAGGGGTAGTTTTCTTCTTTGGTGGCACTGACCTTTCGTATAGGCCTCTTTTTTGGAAAGCTTTTCGAGGGCCAGTCCTGTCTATCTGCCTGTAATGTCTAAGTAGCTTTCCTGCCTATAATCATTCTTTTCTTTGTGGTTGTGGGAATGGAACCCAGGCCTTCATATGTGCTAGGGAAGTGCTCCACCTCTGAGCTACATCCCAAGCCCACTGCTGAATATTCTTGATCATTATTTGAACTTTTCCATTTGTCTCTTGGAGTTCCTGTTTTCCTCTCTGAATACCTGATGCTCCATGAGAGCTGGGACTTTGTCCCTCTCTCACTATCCCATATCTGATTCCTAGCGTGGGGACTGGCTGGGAAGTCTTGATAACTGCTGGACCAGGTGTCAATGCATATGGTGCATGCTTCTTTCTGCAAGCCTGTGTTCTGTCCAGAGGAACCATCTCCCTCTGTTGTGAAAGAGCCCATGGGATGGCATATAAGAAGAGCTGGACCACCGTCCCACCCAGTATAGATCCCAGCAGATGAGGATCTTTTCTTTTTTGTGTGTGGGGTTAGAGATTTAACTCAGAGCCTCAACCGCAGGAGGCAAATGCTGTGTCAGTAAGTTATGCCTCCAGCTCTTTTTGTGACGGGGTCTCCTTAGCCTGAGAGGCATAATGTAAATTTGTCTCAAAGGTGCAGAAATTTGGGTGCAGAACATCCATGTTTATTATTTAGAATATTTCTATTGATGGTAATTTTAATTATGAATATTATTATATTAAACAATGAGTACTTTAGTGGAAAAACTAAAGTATTAAATTTATAATATTTATTGAGTGTTAAAAAACTATCAAAATTTTCAACATCAACTGTTCTTTGGTGTACGAAGTCTAAAAATTAACAAGAGAAATGAATTCCTATATGAGCTACAATAAAAATACTAATAGCACTCTACCAAAAACTATTTTTACTTTAGTTATCAGACCTAAGGCACTCTTCACATGTGACAACAGTACATTCCATACACATGTCACTTACATGACAGCACATGTTTGCTTTCCTGGCCTTTTTGTAGGCCATATCTGACATTTGTCTTGTTTTGTCAAGTGGTTGTACTATATTGAATGACATACAATGTGTAGTTAACAAATATAAAATGTCAATAAAATAAAGTATAAAATTCTTAATATGTATTGTGCATTTAAAATGAACATCAGTATTTTCACATCTACTATGAAAATGTCCCAACCCTCTAAGACAATCTCTTTGTGGTATTTCGCATTTGTTATTTTCTGTACAAACTATCAAACTGTGCCACACATATTTAGGATCAATTAAAACCACAACCATTGGCCAATACTTTGTGTTTTGAATGACTTCATAGAGTCTGTCTAACTCATCAGCAACATCTCCACCTTTGGTTTTCTTGTAGAAGGTTTCCATCTCAGGCTTCCATTTTGTCGAAGTTTCCCTATCAGTATTTCCATCAGTATGCAATGTAGACATCAGCAGTACCAGTTCATTTTTCTTTGCCATATACAAGGGCAATGTAAATCCTTCTGAAATCCAAAGATTGTACAATACAGTTCTCTGTTTTGAAATTGCATCATTTCATTTGCAATTTCTGCTTTGTCCCTGCTTTCAGTTCCTATACTGTGCAATTTGTGCTCTGTTAGCAAATGTGCCATCAATTGGAAACTAGTAAACCAGTTGTATAATGTCTCAGTCCAATTAGTTTAGGAGGTAGGAACAACAAATCTGTTCACAACATCATTCATTTTATTACTACACAAATAAGGACCTGGTGGTGAATTCCAGGATAAATTTCTAAACTGAAAGTATAGTAAGTCTTTGTATTTACAAGGGTATAAATTTTTATGACATATTTTAATCTATCACTTTTTCATATGTCTTATATTTCTGTGATTACCATGAGAAAAATTCCTGCTAAGTACTGAAGATCTATGAATGTTTTCTGTTCAACTAGTGAGGTGTCATAATAAATCAAGTTTTGAATATAGCTGTTGGCTAATACAGGACATTTTACTTATATTTCATCTTTTGTGTATTTCACAATGTTTTGTAGCATTTGGTCTGATATGATTTCCAACACTGAATGGTAGTGCTGGCATTCTGTCTGATAGGTTTCACTCCTGCCAAGATCCTCACTGTATTTTCAGACCGAGTTCTAACATTGGTTTGCTGTATTTGGTTGTATGACCATTTTGAAATATTTTGACTGGTCAAATATGCACTCACATTGCTGTTTTCTTTATCATCTGAATCAAGGAGATCTTCATTCCCTGGGACTATACAGTTGATTCTTGTTCTATTTCATTTTCATAGAAACTTTGTCTTACATGGCCAAGATCAAGTCATTATCATCTTCATCATCCAAGCATAAATAATCTGATGATTCACTTTTGATCTCCAAAACTTACAAATTTGGTTTATCATGTGCCATTGTACTGAACTGGGCTACTTCTGTAAGAAAAGTCAAAAGAAATGTTTTTTTTTTTTTAAACAAATACAAATTCTCAGACATTTAACAATGAGCATTTCATGGATAAAACTCTATTGCTGCTTTCAAGCTTCTATACATACCTTGCCATTCATTTGGCAAGTGGATAAAGGCATAAATGGGTTTTACTTTCTTCAGGTGCAGCTATTGTGAATTATACCCACACTCCATTATGATAAAACATATGTTTCATAACAGAAGATTGGTCTGGGTGTATGTTACCCTCTTCTGATGACAGGTGAACATATGCAACACTTAGAGCAGTATATGGATAAAAATCCCAGTTTGACACTTTTGCACACATGTACACACCTCACTGTTCATTATACCAAGTGGTTAGACACACAGATTGCTTCCTATACCCCCCAGACACAGCTACTGAGACACAAAGCTGGCTACTATTATAATAAAATACAAATTGTTAGTAGAAAATGATGGCATGAATTGTTGTAACACAATGTTATGACCTTTGAAATTAGTTGCCCAGGCTGGTCTTGGAATTATAATCCCCCTGCCTTAGCCTCTCAGGTGGCTGGGGTTACAGGTCTGCAGCACTGGCCTAGTTTATGATTCAGACCATCCGGCTTCCCAGGAGCTTCAAAGTCTGGTTGTTTCTGACCCCAGGGAACTTTAGATAGGAGAGGCAGCACTGCTCATGTAGAACTTTAGTCTAAGGACATCAGACACTGGCCCTTGGAGAAGTGAGGATAAGTATGCACATTCCACAGTCTCAGAGGTGGTGACAGATCCTGCTAGGAGCAGTTCATAGGGAAGTCTCAGATCAGATTGGTGCCACAGTGACTAAACCTCCCAGCCACTCATGACTTGTCCTTTGACCTCTCCATCTCCCCACTTGTATATGGCCTTAGAGAGAGAAAATCACTAGCTCCCCTGCCCCTCCCTCCCCTCTCCATGCTTGCCTTTCCTCTATTCAGGTCCTCTTCTCCTTGCCCCTTCCCATGGGTAGGCTCCTTCCCTCTTCCCAGACCTCCTCTTGCCTTTGGCATCTTCTGTTTTGAGCCCCAAATCTGCAGCCCAACCTGCCTGCAGGTGCTGGATTCCAACATAGACTTTGTTTACCGCATTGTGGATGCTGCTGTGGCTGAGACAACCTGAGGTTCCCCTACTGCACCCTGTGCTTTCCTTCCCATCTTCCTTCTTGGGCATTGTTGAGGCTACAGGTGGGAAATTTGCCCTTCTTTCTTAAAGAAGGGTCTGCGTTGTCCACCCTGGCCTCTTTGTAACATCCAGCTTCTGAGGCTGGAGGTGGGGCCCTAAGACGTGGAAATAGTTGAAGTAATGAATGTATTCCCAGAAACTAGATATCTTTCCTGAACATGTCTATGTATTGAGCTCCATGACACCCACACCCACACACTCCCACCTACCCCTTCCACACAGAACATTGTTGGTTTTTAAAGATCTCCTTGTATTTAAAAGTAATGGAGAGTGGTGTAGCTGGGAACTTGACTGAAGAGGATTTGTTTGTAGGCTCTCACTTTACAAAGCCAGGTCCTTTGAAAGGTGGAATCTCCCCCACCCCGGGCACCAGGCCCAGGGAGCTTTCAAGGCCCATTTCCTACACTCAAAGAGGAGTCTTCCATCACTTTCTTCTTTGCAGATGTGGACTCTGGGCTCATCAGTTCAAGCAGAAACACCCAGCCTCCCTGGGACAGTAAACAGATGGCCCAGGTCATAGTGTAGAGCAGAATGCCAGCTCATCACTGCCAGGATCTGTCAGTACTTCCCTCACCAGTGAACTCCTATGAGGATCAAAGTGCTCAGGAGCAGATTGGTGAGTACAGAATGATGCTCAGGGCAGTGCAATGCACACACCCCCAATTTAACCTTTATAAGACAAGCAGGCTGGGCCAAAGGATCCAGAAGGTGGGATCAGGGAACCTGGCCTCTTAGGGGTGGGAATGGGGGGCCCTGGGCATCATACCAAGAGTAGGAGTCTTCATGCAGGCTACCTGCTCACCTAGGCTCATGGATGTGTGTTTAGGATTGGGTTTTGGTTTGTTTGTTTTTTGGTGCTGGTGATGGACCAAAAAACTCTACCACTGAGCTATGTCCCCAGTCCAGTTTTTAAAAATTAATATGGTGATAGTATGCATGTATGCATGCATGTGTGTATTTTTAAGAGACAAGATCCAGCTATGTTGGCCAACTGGCCTCAAAATTCTGGGCTTGAGCAATATTTCTGCCTCAGACTCTCAAGTAGCTAAAGCTATAAGAGCATAGCAATGTTCCTCGCTACAGAGCATAATTGATTAAAAGCAAGCAACAACCATTATTAACTAAAAAATTGTAGGTTAACATAAAATCCTGACTTTTTAGTTTCTCTTAGAAAGGAAACCACCTGGAACCTTGGGGATCACTTTTCTGCCTGGGAACAGTGGCAGACTGTATGTAGGACTCTATAGAACTTCCCTTTGGTGTATCCATACTCTGAGGACTCCTGCCAGTCTTACTCAGTAAGCTATCATTGTCCATTTCTCTGGGCTGCCTGCCTATGCTCCCAGAGTGTAGTTTGTAAGCCCAGTCCTGTGCTATGCTGGTGAAGTGACAGTTCTACATTCCCTATCTGCCTTTTTCAGTCCTACTACCATTTGCCCTGCCTGCTTGGCCATGGTTTCTGTTATTTCTAAATCTGCCCTACTGGCCACACCCTGCAGCCTCTGCTGTCCTAGACTCCACCTCGGGACCTTTCTGTGCAGCCCTCACCCCTACTGGCCAGTGCTCTCTTCACTTCCGGGTTCAGATTCCAAGGAGGCTCTCCTTACTTCATATATTATTGGCCAGGCTGCTGAGTTTAAAGGTAACCAGGCAACCTGAAGGCTGGTTACTGTGGGGTAGGGGCTCAACTGTGACCAAAAGAGCTGTGATCAAGAATGGGGTGAAGGTAGGGTCATGTACCCCATCGTTTTTTTACCATGGTTGAATGCTGATGAACAGTTCTTCTCTGACCACAAAGCACTGATTTGATCATTGCTTTCAAGACCTTCCTGAGGTTTCCTTTCCTTGTTCCTGCCTCTACTTGTGTTTCAAAGTTAGATAGATCAATAAATCCCAGGTTACAGTTTTAAAATACTTTCTTACTGTAGGTCACAGTAAGAAAAGTTTGCAAGTTCTTGATCTGTTTGTGGCTGTTCACTACTGAGGCTGCTTTATTTTTCATTGGCTTGTGTTTTATTTGTTCTTCTTAATGATGAGCAACTAGGTTACTGTAGAGTCCTCTATCACCATCTCCTCCAGCCAAACTGATGAGTGTCTTTGTCCATGTACGGTCAAGTGGAGAATTTTCTTCATGCTCTGGGAGCCTCCAAGAACACTGTGAGGCAGGTGGATCTAGAGGTCTTGGAATAGAAAAAAGGCTCATAGACCAAGTGAGGATGACTGGAGCTGCGGGCAGAGCACAGTGATAGAGCAAGCTCATGCTTAGCATGTGCCAGGTCCTAAGTTTGATCCCCAGTGCTACCAAAAAAATTAGGGTGCTTAAACACACAACTTACTAGGTTAATTTAAAGCACTTGGCAAGAGGAGACAGAAGTGGTAGAGTGGCTAATACACAATAGATAGGGTGCTGGGCATCTAAAGGTCAGGCATTACCAAACCCTGGGTAAATACTACTCATATGTCTTATCTGTCCCTTCTACCCACGCTCTGGCCTTAGCCTTCTCCACTTATAATAACATCATCTTCTAAAAGTAGCTTGCCCAATAAAGTTACTGGATTTGGGGGGTGTTTTTCTCTTAGTTCCAGATCCTTTTCATCTTGAACAAAGAACTGAATGAAACAAGTGAGAAATGGTAACAAAGTTATTTGAAAAAGGGTAGAAGGGAAGGAAGAAACTGGCTCTGTATAGTGAACTTGAGCCAAACAGAAGAGAGGAAAAAAATAAAAACCAAAATAAAGTACACTCTGGGATCATGAAGTGGCGTGAGAACAAGCTTTTCATGGTGTCTGTGTCCTTTTTGTTCTCACTGCAACCTGCAAGAACTTCTGTGCATGGAGTCCTGTGATTTTTTTTTTTTTTTAATGTTTTTTGAGACAGGGTCTCACTTGGTAGCTCAGGCTGGCCCTGAGCTCAGCCTCAAACTCACATCACAGCAATCCTCCTGCCTCTGCCTCCTGAGTGCTGGGATTACAGGCATGAGCCACTACGCCCGGCACTGTGGTATGTGGTAGATTGCTGCTGGGGTGAGTCTCCACGCCCAGTATGGTATGTGGTTACTGGGGGATCGAACCCAGGTCCTTGTGCTTGCAAGACAGGCGCTGGAACCACTGAGCTAACTCCCCAGCCCTGGAGTCCTGTGATTTATTTGGCACTTGTTCTTGGATCGTATAGTTAACACATCTTGCTAAATACCCCAGCCATCTTTGCCACACCCTGCTGGCCTGCCTCACACAAAAGCAAGTTATAAGAGCTAGATTTGAGCATGGAGGGAGCCCAGCAGACAACAGTGCTCCAGGGCAAATGCACATGCTCGCTCCATTAGAGAGTCAAGGACAAGTACACCTGGTGTGTTGTGTTAGTCAGTTTTTCATCACGGGAACAAAATACCTGAGAAAATCAACTGGAAAGAAGCATATTGTTATTTTGGCTCTGGGTTTCAGAGGTTTCAGTCCCTGAGTGCTTGGCCCTGTTGCCTTTGGCAGCATGGTACATTATGGCAGGAATGCATGGAAGAGCAAAGTTGCTTAGTTCGTCATGGACAGAAGACAGAGAGAGGACAGGAAGGGAGAGAACAGCTTTCAAATTAATGCCTCATTTTTAAACCAAAAAATAAATAGCCCAGGGCTTTCCCTTATCTGCTTCTTCTCAATTGCCTTCAGTTTAAAATACTCCTTAAACCAAAGTAGTGTATTTTGTTCTAGCACATTTTGCTGTTTGTCACATTTACTGCTATAAGAACCAAGGAAGATGAACTTTTATCATTAGACAGTAGAAGATGACACCACATCTAAACAGATGCTGCTAGAGAAAACTTGTATTTTTCCATCTTTCCCCAAAAGGAACCGTTTATCTTTCCAAAAAGTTACTTTGTTGTGCCCAGATTTTGAGTCCCCCAATGACCACGAAGGAGCTGAGTCCGATGTAAAGCACATGAGGGTTTTTATTACAAGCTCGAGCAAGGACTCTCAACTGCCACTGATGCAGTGGATCAGAACTGAGAGCGCCGAGCTCTAATTTAGCAGAGTTTTTATTGAGGTTACAGTAAGGTTGGGGGAGTGTTCAGCTTGACACTTTACATGATTGGTTGACATCAGGCAAGCATTGGGTGCTTAAACTTGATTGGCCAGACCCATCAGGTCAAACCTCTAACGGTTGTTTAAATTATCGTAAAGGACATCTGGACCTTGTACTTAGTGGTTGACTTTTGCTAGGGGCATATTGCTAATTACCCTCGGGGATGGGTGGTCAAGGTAACTGAGCTCCTGACCCGATCATGTGGACCCTCCTGGATCTGAGCTTGTGGCCTTGAGCTCATGACCCAGTCATTGGGCCCCTCCCAGATTAAACTCGTGACCCTGAGCTCATGACTCAGCCACTTTATTTTAAAATGGGACCAGTTCTTTAAAATGGATTTATGTTGGGCCGGGGAGTTAGCTCAGTGGTTCCGGCGCCTGTCTTGCAAGCACAAGGACCCGGGTTCGATTCCCTGGTAACCACATACCTATACTGGGTGTGGAGACTCATGCCCAGCAGCAACCAGTACCACATACCACAGTGCCGGGCGTGGTGGCTCACGCCTGTAATCCCAGCACTTGGGAGGCAGAGGCAGGAGGATTGTGATGTGAGTTTGAGGCTGAGCTCAGGGCCAGCCTGAACCACAAAGGTCTCAAACCACATAGGTCTCAAAAAACCTAAAAAAATAAAAAAAATAAAAAAAATAAAATGGAGTCATGTAGATCTTTCAACAGCTTATCTCATTGGTTCAACTTGCCCTAGGGTTCCTGGAACTGGAATCTATAACCTGGTTATGCGGCCCTTTCTGGAACAGATGCTTACATTTAATTACTTTAAATATTCTAAGATGGGTTTGGTTAGGTCTTTCAACTTGTTTTTCCATAAATGTCTTTTTTGCCCCTTTCTCTTTATAACATGATATGTAAATCTCAAATTAAAATTAGTTTTTTCTCTTGTCAGTTTAATGTGAAGACCCCTAGGCACAGAATTTAAGGAAGGTAGAGGAAAAGGTTGTCCTTGCAAAAATAGACAATATTTTCTGATTTCCTTTCCTGTACCAGTGGTCTGCTTCTGGATGACTTTCTGTCCTTACCACTGTTCCTCAACCATGGCTATCCAATGGAATCTCCTGCACTGCTTTGAAAAAAATAGGGATTCCTGGGCCCACTGCAAAGGTTCAGACTTAGTGGTTGGAGCTACCTTTAGGCTCTTGAGTTGTAGCTTGGGCACATCCAACCCTAGGACCTTTCCCCACATTCTCCAGCTCTCCTTCTTTCACTGACCTGGAACTCAACTGTGCATGAAGAACTAATTACCATTAACATGTAAGTGGCCAGTTTACTTCCCTCTAGGGTGTAAACACCTTTTTCTGTGTGGTACTGGGAAATGCACTGAAGTCCTCATGCATGCAAAGCATAGCTCTACCACTGAGCTATATCCTCAGGAAATAAACTTTTAACAAGAAGAACTGGTTACCAGCAGCAAATCTCTAACTCTCAGACTATTCAGTGGTACAGACAAGTAAGAAGAAATTCTAGAATGTTAGGGAGAGGCCAAGCCTAAGCCAGGGATCCCAAGTCCAACTGCAGGTGAAACTTCCCTGTGCAGCTTTGAAAACACCCATCCTCAGGCCAGCATCTCTGCTGGGAAAGACATAGGCATTCTTTTTTTCCCCCCAGTACTAGGGGTCAAACTCAGGACCTTGTGCTTATGAGGCAAGTATGATACCACTGAGCTACATCCCCAGCCTACAGCATGTGCATTCTTTTTAAACTCCTTGCTGGGATTTGGATAAGTCTCCTGGTCCTATTGGGAGGTGATAAAACCTTTTATCAGCCTATTGGAAGGGAGTTAGGTCATTAGGTATTGGGAACTAGCCCTTGAAGGGGATATGGGACCTTGGCTTCCTTCCTTTTTGCTTCCTGACTGTAATATAGAGAACAGTTTCCTTTACCAACTGCTCCCACCATGCTATAATACTTTGCCACAGGCTGAAAACAAGGCCAACCGACCATAGTTTGAAACTTCTAAAACTGTGAGCCATAATAAACCTTTCCTCTTTATATTGTGAAATAGATGCATTTTATATACACATCATGATCATATTCAACATTGAGAGTTTGTACTAGTATATGACATGACTCGATTTTCATTTTTTTCCCATTCCCCAGCCCATCTTACAACTCCTACCTCTTATACACATGTTGTTTCCCTTTTTTTTAAACCATCACAATTTTTTCTTTCCTTATTTCTTACCCCTACCCCTCATCTCCCTTTGAATATTTTCTATTTTACAATATCTATGAGACAATTCAGAACTCATTCTAGAACTCATTTACATTTTCAGTTTCTCCTATCAGAAAAAAGATACAATATTTACACATCTGTGACCTATTTATTTCACTTAAGAGTGTGTCCTCAAAACCTTTTAAAAGCTGGTTATCTGGAGTATTTGTTACAGTAATGTAAAGCCAACTGATACATACCTGAGTGATTTTTATTACGGCAGTTGTAAATGAAAACCTCTGCATCAGGCTTTCTGCTTTTCTATTTCTTGTCCTTTGCAGAATGGTTTCCCTCTTCTGTGTTCTTTGAAGATATCTGCATTTTGGAGTTGTATTTATTCCTTTACTTGTTTACAATTGCCTGAAGAGCAATGAAGGTTCACATATGACAAGTTAGTCTTCTTACAGACAAAGGAGGTGAGCCAGAGGCTGCCTCTGTGTGCACTGGGGAGATTGCTGTAGTAGTATCATAAGACAAGTAGACAAGTTATCCTTGCTTATCTGCATGCTACCTTATTGACAATTTCACATGCATCCAACACAAGTGAGAGTCAGGAAATAGTCTTTGGCCAGGGGTGTAGCTCCATGGTAGGGCGTACCCTCAGCATGCACAAGGTCCTGTGTTTCATCCTGCACATGTCTTACAGCCCCCAGAGCCCTGGTGAAGTTCTTCCCCAGTCAGATAGAGTTTCCAGTGTCCTTACTGAGTTAACGTAGTACGTTGATAGATGCTCTTGAGGCTTCAGTGCTATGGAGCCAAAGATAGGATATAGGTTAGAGGTGGAGTACTTGCTTAGCATGTCTAAGGCCTTGGGTTCAATCCCATTATCACCACCTCCCCCTAAAAAAGGTAGATTTATGAGAAACTAGATAAATAATGTGCAGGTCCCTGTTAGGGCACATAATTATAATAGTGATACTTGTTGAGCAGTTATTAAGTACTAAATATTGTGCCAAGAATGCTGAATGCATTATTTCACTTAATCTTCACATCAGTCTTTTTAGGTAGGTATTGCTCTATTTTCTATTTTCACAGAGGACACAGAAGCACAGAGGGACACACATAGGATCAGAGACAAGAATGAAATCCGGAAGCTTATATTTGGGCCCCCTGCACTCTGTTCCCACAACCTGGGCTCACCCGGCTGTGTGCTTGTAAAGTCCTGTGCTTGCGTTGATGTTTCCTAGAGACTTTGCAGAATGCCATAGCTGCTTAGACAACAAGCAAGAGAACCAGGAAATCCCCATCTGGGGAAAATCCCAGGGAGGATGGAGCAGGCTGGACTGTTGTGAATCCATAGCTGGAGTGTGGGTCGGGCAGGCTGACTATGCCATAGCAAGTGAGGAAACGTTGACTATTCTCTGCCATGCACCCCACCCACAAAGTGGCCTCTACTCGGCAAGCACTTGGCTTCCAAAGTTGTGCCGGTGGACAGAGGAACCCACAGATCTCAACAAACCCCAACATCTCCCTCTGCTGGCTGTTGCCTGTGATTACAGAGAATCAGTGGTGCCAAAGTCAGACACCATGGTGCCACCCCCTCTTGAAGTCATAGGTGATTTTTAAGGCTCCGGGCATCCTTTCTCCCTTTTCAAGTAGTACCGTTACCCACTCTGGGGTCTTGTGCTCCCCATCAGAGAATCAGATGGAAGCAACTCTGCACAGGAAGGAAGCTTTGATATTTTTATTTTACTCTTTATACTTCAGGTTGAACTGATGATCTCACTGAGCTACATCCCTAACTCTTTCTTATTCTTTTTTTTTTTTTTTTTTTTAGGTTTTTTGAGACAGGGTCTCGCTTTGTGGTTCAGGCTGGCCCTGAGCTCAGTCTCCAACTCACATCACAGCAATCCTCCTGCCTCTGCCTCCCGAGTGCTGGGATTACAGGCGTGAGCCACCACACCCGGCACTGTGGTATGTGGTACTGGTTGCTGCTGGGGTGAGTCTCCACGCCCAGTATTGTTATGTGGTTACTGGGGATCGAACCCAGGTCCTTGTGCTTGCAAGACAGGCGCCGGAACCACTGAGCTATATCCCCGGCCCACTCTTTCTTATTCTTTTATTTTGAGACAGGACCTTGAGAAGTTACTAGGTTGCCTTTACGAGGATCCATCTTGCTATAGTCCTGCTTCTGCTCTCCAGAGTGCTGGGACGATAAGCATGTGCCAAGAAAAAAAGCTGTGGATGACAGGAACCCCAAGCTGACTCAGAGGACAGAGTGTATACTTTTATGGAAGCTATGAAGTAGGCAGGGACTCAGTTCTTTGATATTGGTGTTTTAGTTGCGCTGTGCTCTTTTTAACATAACTCTCACCTGGTTATCGTCTTAAGTCTTCACCTTGGGTTGTGATTCTCATGATGCTAATAAGGGAAGGGTAGCTATGGACTACTGTAGTGACTATTCTATGCATTTCTCCCCATCCTCTGGAATTTGTCCATTGACATTTGAGGAAGTGCCTGTTGGGCTTAGACTGGGCATATCACTCCCTTGTCTCAGGGAGTTTGATTTTAACAGTCTGGTCTTCTTTAGCTCTGGCTCCTTGGTATCTCTGCTGACCATATAGTCATTGAAGGTTTCCCAGACTTCACATCCTCCCGCAGGTGTGTTCACTTTAATTTCATATCTCTGATGACTGTTCCACTTTTTATTCCCAATTTCTTGGGGGCAGATTGTTCCCCTCTCACTGTAATGTTCCCCCAGCTCCAGCAGAGCCACAGTTTCAGATCTTACCCCTTCTGGCTAGGGAGTGACACTGCCTGAGAAGGTGAACTGTTAGTCCTAAATGGGACAGTCCTGGACATTACACTGTGGAAGTCCTTCTTTCACTGGGGTCTCTCTAGTGGGGCTGTCTGTGGGGCTATGTATGGCCATGGACTTTCTCTGCACAAGGAAGCCCCTTGGCTTCATAGTGACATAGACATTCCTGGGTCCAGTCGCAGCAATCTGGCCAACTGATGGTGAGGGGTATAGATATTTAAGTGAAAGAAAAAGCTTGAAAAGATCAAGCTAGTGCTCCCAGAGAGTTCTCCCAGAGAGTTCTTCACGTCACACGGACTGTGCCATGTGGCTCTAGGTAGCAGTGACTGGAGTGCTCTCTGTTTGAACAGTGTTCATTGGCAGTCATTGATTTGTGTCCTTCAATTACTCCCTCTGTGTGTCCTTTTGTCTGTCCCATATATACTGCTGAGCTCTCTCACTCTGTCCTGAGCAAAGACAGAGGATTTCAGTTATCTGGGCTATATCCAGGTTTTTAAATTGGAAGGACATCAGGCCTAACCTCAGTTTACTCAGGGCTATGCTGGGAGTCTTATGAAAAGAGTACACCCTGCTTGCCAAAGCCCCTGGCAGCAGTGACAGTGCAACCCTCAGAAGCAGAGTACACCATGTGTCCCTTAGGGAGTGACAAGGAATAATGGTTTGATAATCATTTCTCCACCTGCGAGTCCCAAACACAGCAGGCTGGGGAGGAGAGCCTTCCTGGGACTGGGATGGAGCTCAGGAGCAGGGCTCTTGCCTGGCACACACCAGGCCCAGCAGTACAAAGAACAAGAAAGGAAAAAAAAAAAGGAGTGCCAGTTTAGAGACCTGTGCCATTTTTGCATTCTAGAGAAAGTAGTGAAATTTCTTTTTGAGAACAGATTGATTTGGGGAGACATGAGCAGGAAATCCTTGGGAAGACTCAAAACCAAAGCTAAGCCACTAATAGGTTACTGAATTTCCCTGAGTAGTCATCTGATGCCAATCTTTTCTTTCTCTTAACCTTCTCTGAAGGGCTTGAAAGCAAGAACATTGGGTGATCAGACTAAGATCCATCAGCAGTGTATTTTTCTGATGTTTGCAAGACCCTGCGTTTCATCCCTAGCACCGTAAAAACAAAAGGAAAAAGCTGTTGAGCTGGCTCAAGGTGGGGTTCAGTGGCAGAGTATGTACTTAGCATACGCAGGGACCTGGGTTTACTTCCCAGTACCATTAAAAAGGGGGGCAAAGCTGCAGGAGTTGAAGCCTCTGTGTGCTCAAGTTTGCTCACAGTCACTGCTGGGCCTTGCCTTGGGGCTCCTGCTGCACAGATAGTCACCCACCTACTGAAGTTTCACAGGACCAAACCAAAAGCAGACAGATTAAAAAGAGAAAAGGGGGCCTAGGATTTAGCTCAGTGGTTCTGGCATGTGCCTTGCAAGCACAAGGTTCCAAGTTCAATCCCTGGTAACCACATTCAACAATGCCATGCATGGTGGCTCACGCCTGTAATCCTAGCACTTGGGAGGCAGAGGCGGGAGGATTGCTATGAATTTGAGGTTAGCCTGGGCTACATAGTGAGTTTGAGACCAGCCTGACCTACAAAGCAAGACCCTGTCTCAAAAAACAAAACAAAACAAAAACAGTGCCTAGAATATTATGGAGGCATAGGTGTGGTGTCCACATCCTGTAGAGGTGGCCCAGGACAGTTGTGTGGCACCAGAGATTGGATGATGATTCTAAAATATGGGATCTTGGAAAAGATTCTCAGCCTTCCTGTGTGTTTCCATCAGCAAAAATGAGGATCAATACTTAAAACTGTCATAAGGCTTCATGGGGGATGGAAGTGCAGTCACATTTATAAACCATTTAATAAGTTATTTTAGTTATTTTTTCACTGCCCAGACAAACTGTCTGTTGCCTGCAACTTACAGGAGAAAAGGTTTATCTTGGCCCATAGTTCTTTAAATATAAAATCAGCATGGCAGAAGGGTCTGAGCAGAGGAAAGCTGCTCATTTCATGATATCTACAAACCAGAATCAAGGGTAAAGTCAGGAAAGAAGATACAGCCTTCCAGATCACATCCACAGAGACCTGCCTTTTCTGACTGGGTCTTACCTTCCAACAACATGTCTGCTACAAAGGCCCCTGTAAACCAGTCATCTTCCAAAGGCCCTTCCTAGGATCTCATGGGGCATAGGGAGACATCTAGCTATAGACCATGACATACGTGTTGTTCTACCTCACTCATTCTCCTCTCCTGAGGATGCACCACAGAACCTGCAGCCTGAATAACCACTGGACCTGGAGCATCCAGGGGAATATTTGGACCCCAAGCCTTGCCAGGCATGTCCTGCAAGGGCTAGCCCTGTCCCTGCACTGTTAGTCCATCTGCTTGACCATCTCCCCTGTGCACCTCACATCTAACAACTGAGACAACTATACAAGCCCATGCATCCTACAGCAGGGATCTAGGGGCTTCCAATATGGCCTTGATCATGTGGCTGGAGGGTGGGGACCCCTCAAGAGGCCACTGACAGAGCGATGCACTGGGTAACAGAGAGACTTTTCATTGATCAACTTGTCCTGATTATTGATTATTAGTCTTTGTATTCTCAGCACAGGACTCAAGAGTGGCACACAGAGGATTAACAAAGGCTTCATGAGTAAATGGTGAACAGAGAAATGAAGAACATGAAGGGGATCTGATCAAAAAGGAAAAATAAAAACCCACTTAGCTCAAAGGTTTCAGCTTATGAGCAGAAACTCCCAAGTTCCTGGAGGGTTGTAACCTGCAAACTTTGGCCTTCACTGTGGGACCTGAGCTGTCCACACTGAGCATACACCTTTAGTGCTTAGGAAAGCCATCTCTTATCACTCTTGCTTCTCTGCCTGCTTAAAGGGTCCAGCTTATTTGGTTGTCTCCCAGTGGGTGGTTCGGGCCAGAAACAGACAATGTAGGGCTGTAGTTGTCCCCACTGCATCGCCATCACCAGCTGCGCTGTTGAAACTCTGCTCCCTGGTCCTTGCCCCCAGGCTCTGACTCAAAGCAGGGGGTGGGGCTGGAGAATTTGTCTTCTAAAACATGCCCAGGTGATGGGAGTGTCTTTGTCCAGAGGCCACACTTTCTGATACAGAATGTTGGACCATGAGTGAGGAGCACAGCTCTGCTGTGAAATCCCTGCATGTTCCTGGGGACTCACAATCTTCTTTCTGCTCAGTTTTCTCATCTGTGGAATGAAAATAACAGTGCTTAACTCAGAGTCATTGTGAGAGTTCAAAGAAAACTAGATAGTCTTATAGAGATAATTAAAACTACTTTATTTCTCTCAAAATAAGACTGGGCCTTTTATTAATTTTTGCTCCAAAAGACATAGTAGGAATTTTTTTGTTTTTGAGACAGGGTTTCACTTTGTAGTTGAGGCTGGCCCTGACCTCACTACCTAGCCCAGGCTTTAGCCTCGAACTCACAGCAATCCTCCTGCCTCTGCCTTCCTAGTGCTGAGATTATAAGCATGAGCCACTATGCCTGGCATTGTTATATGTGATTACTGGGGATTGAACTCTGAACCCTGTGCTTGCAAGGCAAATGCTGGAAACATTGAGCTAAATTCCCGGCCCAGTAGGGATTATTTTTAAGAAATATCCTATTTTTTATATACACAATCTATATTTATTCATTTATGTACAAATACTTACATTTATTCATGCACAAAAATCTACATTTATTCAACTACCTACCAGTCATGTCATTTTTTCCTGGAACATCATCATAACTCTCCAAATCCCAAATTCTGGTCTGAATTTCTTGTGATTTCAGTTCCTGTACAGCCATTGGCCCCCCTCTGTCACATCCTGCAGGCAGCAAAGCACTCCTTAGTGACTGCCTCTTGTCCATGCAGACTGTTGATAGTGCACCATTGCAATGTGTTGAGTTATAAAGATTCATATTAGATACAACCACATCTGTTCATTGTTAAGTGTGCATGTTTCTTATGTGCTGTATCTCTGATTGGTCATTTGACAGTAAGTCTTGAGTTCATTTGTTTACAAGGTGTTTATCTTCATCCAAGGGCACCTGCTTGTGTGTTTACAATTATTTATTATTTATGTAAACATTTAAGTGTTATAAATATTTAATTATATTTATATTATAATTTATTTTAATTATTCCCTTTAACATTATTTATTTTAGTTGCACACATCTGCCATGTGTTGCAGTGGGATTACTAAATATGTCCATCTGGTTGATGATCTTAACTGAGGTAGAGCTTATATTACAACTATCCTGAAAAATAATGCTAGGGTTTATTTTCAGTTAGGTCTTTTTTCATGGAAATATGGTAGGTCCTTGTCTCTTACCTTATACAAAAATCAGTTCAAAATGGATCACACTTTAATATAAACTCCAAATGTGTTAAACACTTTGCCATATAACTGGCATATAGTAAGTATGCAATAAATAGTAGCATATTATCTATAAGGTAAGAATGTTTCCTAAGATCAGAATAATAGGTATCTAGTGTGGGTGCACAGTTCAGTTACTAATTGCCCAGCAGGACTGGAACTTGTGATCCTACTGTCTCAGCTTCCCAAACTGCTGGGATTACAGGAATGTACCACCAACCTCAGCTTAATTAGAGGTTTCTTGCCAAATCATAGAAGTGACTTCAGAATCTTCAACACATTTTCCAGGCCACCTCCATTGACTGATGTCTAAGGCTATTTCTTCTCTGTCCATGTGGGGACCAAAGGTCTTTCTATATTACTAACAGTCCCACATAAACTGAGACACACAGCCTCTTCCCTATCTGGGGGCACATCGTGGCTGGTGGGAGGAAAATCCACAGGAGGAAGGAAGGAATGACGAGTTTGCACCAGGGATCACTAAACCGGTCCAGGAAAGATCCCCTGGGGACTATGATGTTGGAAATGACAAGCACCAGAAACCACTGATGCATTTAATCCCCTTCTGTCAAATTTGAAGGAAGGACTAGTAGAAAATCTGGCCATGTGATATGAATATATGGATGACTCCTGCGTAGAAAAATAGACTGTCAAAGTAAGTCATCATTATTTTCTCATCATTATTTTCTATCAATATTAATTTTTCCCTTGATTTTTCAGTCTGGGGCAACTTGGGACGATTTCTGGGTAAAACACCTGAAATTGAGACCATTCTTAGAACTTGAAGTAGCCAGTGTCACAGCAGGAGGAGTGTGGGCTGTGCTGTCAGACAGACCTGACTGGAAAGGCCTTAGCAGAGGTGTGGACTCAAAGGACTAATCATCCAGCTTTTCCCTGGACAAGGACTCCTGGTACAAACACTGGCAAAGTCCTGAGCAGACTCAGTGAGTGGCAGCCCTGTCCTTGCAGCAAGTGTGATGTGGTCCATGTGTACAGTATCCATGTGGACATCAAATAAACAGCGCCAGGTAGACAGGCGATGCCAACAGGTGCTCACTGGTTGTACCTGGGGTGGTAGTCTCAAGGTTGGCCTCTGCAGAGCTCCATGTCATCCGTGCTCTGTGTGACACAGGGTGGGAATGACTTGCCACTCGTGGAATCCTGC
Organism: Petromus typicus; assembly: GCA_004026965.1. Classification (NCBI taxonomy): domain Eukaryota; kingdom Metazoa; phylum Chordata; class Mammalia; order Rodentia; family Petromuridae; genus Petromus; species Petromus typicus. The sequence goes on from PVIR01015321.1 coordinate 27,271, forward strand.
CTTCTCCGGATTTGGAGAGACACTCAAGCTCTCTGGCATCCAAGGGAACACAGGAACTCAGGGACTACTCTGCTCCTAATTGTGGGAGAGGTCTGAAGTCAGAGGGGGAGATACAAGTCTGAGGACTGGTCTGCACATAGGACCACTGGTTACTTACTTACTCTCATTGAACCATGAAGCCTATTGGTTATACTCATCACTGATGTTCTGTATAAAAGCCAAGACAATTCCCATGTATCCATTACTCCCTTCAACAAGAATGAACCTATGACAGTCTGGCTTTTTCCATATGCTACCACCTACTTCCCAGTCACACCCTGGAGGAGTCTGAAGAAAACACATTGCATTTCATACATACATACATACTCCTGCATATACTCTATCTATAATATGTAAGTATAGGACTTCATCAAAACTATAACCCACCATAAAAACAGTCATTCTTTAACATCACCAAAAGTCCTAGCAGTATTCAAGTTTTCTAATTGTTTTATCACTTAAAATAGAGTTCTCTGTTCTAAGTCTTGGGCCCTCCTTCCCTCTGTATTGCTCTTAGCATGATTTTTAAAACCAAAACTTAGTTGTTTGCCTTGTAGAGTTTGTGTCATCTGGATTTTGCTGATTGCACCCCTGGGCACAGTTTAACCCTCTGCACCCCTGTATTTCCTGGAAGCTGATAAATCTGGTGCTGTGATCAGTTTGATGCTAGATTAGTTGTCGAGAAAAGCCAGAGATGGTGCAGTGGCCACATCGCCACTGGTGATATCGCCATAGGTGATAAGACTCTTCAGAGTAGGGACTGTTTGTGTCTTCCCAAACCCCATGCAAGCTGCAGTGAAGTGTTAGCTTCCCAGTGCAGACAAAACATCTGAATTAAAAGGACAGATTTGTTTTAGCCCATTGTCCAGGCTTGTTTGGGCCTGTGGCCAGGCAGAACATCATGGCAACCAATGTGTGGAAGAGCAAAGCTTCTTGCTATGATGGCCAGAAGTGGAAGAAAAAGAAGGACCAAAGTTTCAATTTACTCTCCAAAGCCATATCTCAGTGACCTAACTTCTTTCCACTAGGCCTTGCCCCTTAACGGTTCAGCTGCCTACCAGTAGCACTGCAGGCTGATGGCCAGGTCCTGAACTCACTGGCCTCGGGAGGATCTTGCTAATATCCATATCCTAACACAACACCTCATAGCACACTGCCAGGGCCGCTGAGGCAGTGCTGGTGGGGAGATTGAGGAGCCTGTGGGTGGGCGGTCTGTCTGGTATGTCTGAAGCAGGCCTGGGAGAGCACCAAGCACTCACTCCCTTAGAGATGTAGGGGTTAGCATTGCCTCGCTCTGCATTTCTCCTTTTGGAAAGCAAATATCCCCAGGTGCTATCTAGTCCTAAGCATTTCTGGGGAAAAGTTGAAAGAAAAGGCAGAAGATCCACAAAGCAGAGGCTTGGGAGGAGTCTGTCAAGCTCTGCTTCTGTCCCTGGGCAGGTTACAGCTGAGAGGCTCTGTGCAGACATTGCTCTCACTAAATCTCGACTGTCCCAGATTGTCACAGAGAACAGTTACAGGGAAGACAGGCCTCCCAGTCATTCTCCAAGGGAAGAGAGCGGGCGTGTGTGCAGCTCTGTGTGTGTATGTATGTGTGTGTGTACACATCTGTGTATATGGGGTATGACTATTTTTAAAATATACTCAAATTATAGAATTTACATTTAGTAAATGAAAAAACAAAACAAAACAAACAACCAACCCTAGGATATCGCAACACAGCTTACAGAAGTGAAGTCTGACGCAAAGCTTTGACTGGTGAAGCTGCAGCAGGCATTCAAAGACTGGGGAAACTGCTCTCAAGGATTGGGGAAGCCGGAGAAAATTTATTAGTTTTATGAGGCTGGGGAAACGCAGGGCGGCTTGGTGGATCCAGATGACTGGGCGCGTCCTAGAGGCCAAGAACCCAACGTTCTGGGCGGGAGAAGCCGCCTCGCTGCCCTCCTCCAGGAAGCAGCCCTGGTCCGCGCTGGCTTCACCTTCCAGGGTCGCTCCTCCTCGGAACGCTTCCTCAGACTCTCAGCTGGGTTCACCACTCAGGTGATCTCTGGGCTGTAGGCCTCTCTAGATCCAAGCCTTGGACACCATCGCCCTATTCTTGGCCTTCCCGAGACCCGCAGAGGGGCTGGGGCCCTATCTGACATACTCCTCCTGCCTATGCCTACCCCTTTCTCCCTTGTATTTACCTCGTGGGGAATTTAGTCTCTTTCCTTTGTATTCAACCCAGGATCAAGCAAAAGACTAAATGGGGTCACTGCCTTCCCTTCTCCTCTTGCCTTGAAAGCTCCCCACACTCCTTGGCAGATTCCTCAGGGTTTCTGTTGCTCATGACACTATCCCACACACCGCGAGGTTGTGAAGAAAAGAGGTTTATTTTGGCGGGTGGTTCCCATCCGAGGTCCTGCATCTGTGGGCAGAGTCCTGAGATGACACAGGAGTCAGGGAGAGGTGAGAGCCTGTGACAGGCGCAGCCTGCCTGGCCATTACAACGGAAGGCTGGAGACAACCCATTCCTCCGTGAGGGACGCCCCCACTTCCCACTCTCGAGGGCAGAGCCTGAGCCTTCGAAAGGCCCACCTGTCCTGCCTCCTACTGCGTCCTACTGGAGATTAAACTTCAATACGAGCTTGAGGAGGACAAACCATATGAAAACATAAGAGGTCCTACATCCTCTTTTACTCAACTTTGTATCAAAAGTTTGTTCTCAGCCCATTCTTAGTTTTGCTTTTGATAAATAACGAGATGCTTTGGGGAATCAAAAACTTCTCTTTCCATTATGCCAAGTTTTCAAGATTATTGCCTTTGTAAAATGAAAAACTCACTGTGAAAGATGAGAAATAATGGTCCAAAGACATTTCTTTTCCATCATTGGTTCTTTCTTTTGTTTTTAAATCTCAGTTTCATTAGCTTCTGCTCTGGTTTTCATAATTTCCTTTCTCGGGTTAGTTTTGGGTTTGGATTGTTCGTTTTTCTAAGACCATGAGGCCCATCATTAAGTTGTTTATTTGAATTCATTCTGTTTTTCTGATATCAGAATTCACTGCTATAAACTTGCCATTTAGGGCTGCTTTCACTGTATCCCATAGGTTTTCGTATGTTATACTAGCATTATGATTTGATTGTAGAAATTGTCTAATTTATTCTATGACCCACTGATTAGTCAAGAAGGTATTGGTAATTTCCATGCATTTACATTTACCAAAATCCATTGGTTTCTTTAGCCACTGATTTTTAGTTTCATTGCACTATTATCTGATAATATGCATAAGATAATTTTTATTCTTTTGTATTTACTTATGGATGCTTTAGTGGGATAGTATGTTGTCTGTTTTGCAGAAAGTACTATGTGCTGCTGGGAAGAATGAGAAATTGTTATTGTTGCATGGAATCTGTAGGTGCCAATTTAGTCCATTTGTTCAAAGTTTTGTTTAACTTTGATTCCCTTGCTGATTTTTTTTAATCTAGTTGACCTGTTTATTTATAACAGTAAGGTATAGAGTTTGCCCAATCACAATTTTATTCGTGTTCACCTGATTTTTTCATGTTCATCTGTGTTTATATTATGAAGTTGAACATGCTGATATTTGGTGTGTATATGTTTATAATTGTTATCTCTTCTTGTTAAATTGTTCCTTAACCAGTATGTTATGACCTCTTTTCTTTCTTTTGATCAGTTTTGGCTTTAAATCCATTTTGTCTCAAATTAGGCTAACTACTGATTTTTTCCTGGTTTTCTGTTGCACAGATATTATTTTCCATCATTTGATTTTTAATTGTGAATTTTTTTGAATTAAATGTGTTTCTTGTATACAGCATATTGTTGGATTGTTTCTTGATCCACTGTGCCAATTTGTGTCTTTTAATCAGAGAACTGAGACCATTCACAATAAGACTTAGGACAGAAAGTTATTGACTTACTCCTGTCATTGCATTATTTTGCTATTGCTGATTTCCTTATTTTTGTTTTTGCTTTATTGTTCATCCTGCCAGGTGTATTCATTCTTTTTTTTTTTTTTAAGGTTTTTTTTGAGACAGGGTCTCACTTTTGTGGTTCAGGCTGGCCCTGAGCTCAGCCTCCAACTCACATCACAGCAATCCTCCTGCCTCTGCCTCCCGCGTGCTGGGACTACAGGTGTGAGCCACCACGCTCGGCACTGGTATGTGGTATTGGTTGCCGCTGGGGTGAATCTCCACACCCAGTATTGTTATGTGGTTACCGGGGATCGAACCCGGGTCCTTGCGCCTGCAAGACAGGCGCCGGAACCACTGAGCTATATCCCCGGCCCTGTATTCATTCTTTTTGACTTATTTGCATTATTGGCTTCATTGTCTCTTTCTAGGATATCCTTGAGAATTTTTTGTAATGCTAGTTTATTTTTTTTTAATTTTTTTTATTTTTTTGAGACAGGGTCTCGCTTTGTGGTTCAGGCTGGCCCTAAGCTCAGCCTCCAACTCACATCACAGCAATCCTCCTGCCTCTGCCTCCAGAGTGCTGGGATTACAGGCGTGAGCCACCACGCCCGGCACTGTGGTATGTGGTACTGATTGCTGCTGGGGTGAGTCTCCACGCCCAGTATTGTTATGTGGTGACCAGGGATTGAATCCGGGTCCTTGAGTTTACAAGACAGGTGCCGGAACCACTGAGCTATATCCCTGGCCCCTCAGCCTCCTCTATTTTCTAACATCCTTAATTGTACTTTCTTTTTTTTGAGACAGGGTCTCACTTTGTTGTTCAGGCTGGCCCTGAGCTCACTATGTAGCCCAAACGAGCCTCAAACTCACAGCAATTCTCTTATCTCTGTCTTCTGAGTGCTGGGATTACAGGCATGAAGCCACCACACCCAGTACTGTGGTATGTGGTACTGATTGCTGGTGGTTGTGAGACACCGCACCTGGCATTGTTGTATGTGGTGACTGGGGATCGAACCTGGGCCCCTGTGCATGTAAGGAAGGTGTCAGTACCACTAAGCTGAATCCCTGGCCTTCAATTATACTTTTGAGTACTTCAGGTACATGGCTTATGCTCTTTTCTCCCTTGATGCCCCATGTACTGGTTTTGGGGGAGTTGGGAGCCACTTTGTTGGATGTTTCTCATTGTGTGTGTGTGCTGAGATTTGTGGATGTCTATAGTGTGAAAATTTTATTGCTAGAATAGGGATACCTTTAGTTAGTTGCTTTTCTGTGATGTACACTTGGAGTGGCTAACAATTCTCCTTTCCTTCTGTCCCATGGTCCAACCACTTTAGTTAATTGTGGAGGGGAGGCTGCAGTATAACTGACTCAACATTAAGTTCTCTGGAATTGTGCCTGAGTATTGTTAATGTCCCAAGAGTAATCTGCGTAATGGCATACAGAGAAATCCCACTAGTAGCAGCAATTATGCAACCCTGGTACTATCAAGCAAATCATCAACAGTAGTATCATCCAAGAAAAATGAGTTATTAACATACTCAACCCTGCAGAAGATATCCACAATTATAGTGTAAACATTAAAACAAGCCAGGTATTGACTTACAGCTAGAATGTGTAGTAATGTCTGAGTTCAGGAACACTTCTGTTTGCAAACAATTTGGTTCTCGGAGAAAAGTGTTTGACAAAATTTTGCTTTCACTAAACTCCAGAGCAGGTGACAAATACAGCCATGGTCATCTTCCCCACATGAACATAAATGCAGCCATCTTCCCAAATATTGTAAAACAAATTAAATTCACCCATATCTCTGCTAATGGTAGAAAATAATTTAATAATAACTTTAAAGAGTTATCTATGTAAAGATTAAATAAAGCTTCATGGTTATACTGTTAAATATATGGGGGTTGGAAGAAGGGGAATGTAAGAAAATTTGAAACCTTAAGCTACACGATATGAAGAAGAGGAAAGAGAAGTAAGAGAAAGAATTCTACTGGGGAGCAGAAAGATGTTTATAGAATTATGCAAAGGTAACAAAAATCTGACAAGAAATAGAAAATAAAGGCAAAAAGGGAGAAAAAATTTATATGTGGAATAAAAGTTAAAATTGAAGGGAGAAAAATTAAAATAGAGAAGAAAAAACCCCAAGGAAATAAGATTAAAAAGAAGCAAGAAAAAAAGGACAAAGGAAAAATATTTTTTCCAAACCCCAATAAACTAGAGAAGAAGAGAAAGAAAGGAAAAAAGAAAATGAGAGAAAAAAGAGATTTCTCTGTGATTTTTATTTTGAATGCCTGGTTTTCTTCCAAAGCAAGACATGTCCCTACTTAGGCTGATGGATAAAGAATAAGTTGGACTATATCTGTGCCCAGTTGGCTATAGAAGCAGGTAAGGGTGCCAGTGTTGTGTCTTTCAAATCCAGAGCAACTCAGCTATGGTGCCTCTATCTCTTGGCTTAAACATTTCATGGGGTCTCTTTTTAGCCTACTATGTGACTGTGGCTCCCTGACCATGGCTGTCTCTCACTCAGTCCCTGTGAGAGAGAATTGGGAGCCCTGAATCATATCAAGCACTCTCACCAATGGTGCGGCAGGCTCTTAGATTGGAGTCACTCTCCAGCTATTGCCTGTGGAAAGGCTCACATGAGAGCAGAATCCTGAGTTCATCCTGCAGATGCCAGCAACCTCCATTGTGTTTCTCACCGAGGTTCCCAGAGTTCTCAGCTTTTGTTTGTTTGTTTGTTTCGGTAGGAGTGACCTCCCCTTCCTGTGAGTCAAGAGACAGAAGCTTTGGAGAAAGTGCAGTGTCTTTTCTTTTTTCCATGTTGTGTTCTGTGTCTTAAAATTCTTTGTAGTTTTAATTTTCCTTTGAGGTCCTTCCTGGTTCCTGGGACTCTACTTCTCTCTCTTTTTTTTTCTTCCCTAAGTTATTATTTTCCAGTGTCTGGATTCTGAAACTTGGAGAGGCTGAGTGGTTGCTGTGAGAAACTGTGGCCTTGCTTTTTTTCTGTCAAAGGACATAAATAGGAGCCCCTCCGTCCTAAACTCTGTCTCTTTAGGCTGCCCTCCCCCACCTTTTACACATCAGGGATTCAGTTGTTAAAAGAAACTGCTTGTTTCTGGATTCCAGAAACATAGCCAAGGACTGTCATTTCCTCATACCCTTAACTGCCTTTAACCCTTTTTAGCAACTCAGCTCAGCAACCTTTCAGGTCCTATCTTCATGCTATCTAAACTAATTAGTCAGGTTACATTGTGATACTTCAAACTAGCCACTGGGAAGAAAGTCAGCTGCTTCTCATTCATCAGGATATAAGAGGAGGCTAATGTGGCCTCTCTAAGTGGCTGCTACTTCATTGCTAGGGTGTATTTCTGCAGAAGTAAACTTGCCTTGCTGAGATTTCCTGGTGTCTGAGTACTTCATTTCTCCACTGGCAAATTGAGTCAACATTACTCATCACTCTACCCTCTTCTGTAAAACTTTATTCTAGTATAGTTATCACACATATGACAACTCTTTATAATTTAGACTGGAGGTGTGTCTAACATCTTCAATAGGCTTAGTATTATAACAGTCTTATTGCAGGAAAGCTCTTTTTTACTCCAATAATTATTATTATTTTTTGTTTTCAACTTAAAAATAACTGTTTTCAATCCAGATGTCTCTTATTTCTTTTTCTTGCCACACACATTGCTTTCACCACCAGAGCACTGTTGAACAGAAGTAGTGAGAATAGACATCTGTACCTGGTTTCTAACCTCAGACTCAGTGCTTAGAGGAAAGCACCAAGTCTGTCACCATCCAATATGAGGTTGGTATAACATCACGGCTCATGCCCTGCATTAAGTCTGATCAAAGAAGTATCTTTTCGGTTTTTGTTGAGAGTAAAATGTTTTTGTTATATAAACTTAGGTGGCCACATTTTTTCTTTCAGTCTTTTAATAAGGTAATTTTGCCTCAATCCTCTTTTCTCTTCTATTCGTTCCCTCTCTTTCTTTCCTAGGGCTTTCAGAATCCTAGGCAAACACTCTACCACTGAGCTATAGTTCCAACCCAGAAATTTCTTTCTGAAATATTAATAATCCTGGAATAAATTTTCTACCTATATGATCACATCATTTGTGAACAAAGATAGTTTTATTTCTTCTTTCTTGATATGCATTATTTTTTAAATTTTTTTTATTTTTTAAGGTTTTTTGAGACAGGGTCTCGCTTTTGTAGTTCAGGCTGGCCCTGAGCTCAGCCTCAAACTCACATCACAGCAATCCTCCTGCCTCTGCCTCCCGAGTGCTGGGATTACAGGCATGAGCCACCACGGCCGGCACTGTGGTATGTGGTACTGAGTGCTGCTGGGGTGAGTCTCCACACCCAGTATTGTTATGTGGTTACCGGGATCGAACCTGGGCCCTTGTACTTGCAAGACAGGCGCCGGAACCACTGAGCTATATCCCCGGCCCAAGATGTTTAGTTATTTTGTAATAATAGAAAAGTGGAATATTGGCTATCAGGATATAACTTACATTGCAGCTTAATAATACGATGCAAATATTATGAAAATTTTTTAGGATATACGCTTAGGGCAGAAAAATCCAGTTAGAGAAATTTATATACAATGTAAGTTTTATTACATGCTATAAGACTATGACAGATTGTTTCCTTTTTACTATTTTAAAAATTACCTTCAATGCATGCATATTGGGCTTTATGTTAGGTGAACTTCTAAAAAATGCAGCAGTTTAGAAATAGGGTGTGAAGGCAATTTATGTCTGGAGGTTGATAGGAGAAAAGTGTAAATAGCTGCAGAATGGTCAAAAAGAGAACGACTTTCTTTTTCTACACCTTTGTGATTTTCTTGACAGGGTTGAGCTGCCAAACAAATATTAGGCTGGGATCTGCTTTTTCCAGGGGCAGCAATTTTCTGGAACCCAACCATAGTTGGCCAGGCTTGAGAAATATCAGAATGGCCACTTCACTGCTTGACCTGCACATTTAGTGACATTGCAAAATTTATGCTCACCTTGGTTTTCGTCAGCTTCGCTGAATTTCTTCATTCCTGCTTATCCTTCCCCAAAGAGCGTTCCTTGTTCCAGAGGCCTCGGCCTGGCCAAACCTCAGTGGCTCTTGCAGGGTTTCTAAACCAAGCTTGTGCTTCCTGATGTTCAAATCTACTCAGCACCTGAATAAAATCTTGAAGTTTTGCTTTAATTTCATTCACAACTTCTGTTTTTTTTTTTTTTTTTTTTTAGGTTTCTTGAGACAGGGTCTCACTTTGTGGTTCAGGCTGGCCCTGAGCTCAGCCTCAGACTCACATCACAGCAATCCTCCTGCCTCTGCCTCCCGAGTGCTGGGATTACAGGAGTGAGTCACCATGCCCGGCACTGTGGTATGTGGTACTGATTGCTGCTGGGATGAGTCTCCACTCCCAGTATGGTATGTGGTTACCGGGGATTGAACCTGGGTCCTTGCGCTTGCAAGACAGGCGCCAGAACCACTGAGCTGACTCCCCGGCCCCACAACTTCTTGATATATAGAATTGAGGACTGAATGTATTTTTAAAAAAAATTTTTTTTGGTAGTACTAAGAATTGAACTGAGGGCTTCTATTCAGCTATGTCTTGGGCCCTTTTTTTATGTTTTATTTTGAGACGGGTCTTCCTAAGTAGGGCTTGAGCTTTACTCTCCTGCCCCAGCTTCCCAGAATGCGTGATTAGGGGAATGTGCTACCATGGTTGGCTTTTAAAAAATCTTTTGCAAAGCCTTATGCTTATAATGTGAAGATGACCCAGGCCCCAGGAGAATCACACTGATGGCTGCGCTACTGGGGTTGGTAAAAGAAGACAAGATCTCTGATGAGAGCAGAGCTCAATCTGTATCAGCCTGGAGCTAATTCCTTGTGAAACTTTTGAGTGTAATTGCAAGGCAGGACATAATTCATTCAAAGTAACAAAAGTGACAGCTACTCCTTCCTTGCCACATAGATGATGTTAGTGGTAAATTTCCATCATCTCTGGGGAAAAGGAAAGGTCACTGGCAAAGAAGAGAAGAGTAGGGGGGCATAGAGAGCTCCTATTGTTGGTCATTGGGATGGAAACATAAACTTTATCATTTATCTAATCCTTGGAACAGCCTTGTGAAATATGCCTTTTAAGACAAAAATCCTTCTCACAGTAGCATAAACATAAAGGAGATGTATTGGTTTAGTTTTCTGCCAAGAACTGCTTGATCGAAAGCTCCTATTATAATGTTATGTCTCTAGCAGCAGCAGAATCATCAGTCCTATAGG
>PVIR01015322.1:0-38526 GCA_004026965.1 Petromus typicus
ACCTCCTTTGTTAGATTGATTCCTAGATATTTTATTTTTGGGGGGTGCTATTGTGAAAGGGACTGATTCCCCAATTTCTGTCTCAGTGGGTCTACTGTTTGTGTATACAAAGGCTATTGATTTTGGAACGTTGATCTTGTAACCAGGTATGCAGCTAAAATTGGCAATTAGGTCCAGCAGTTTTTTAACTGAATTTTTATAAATATTTCTGGTTTATAAGTAAATGCATGATTTGAAAGTACTCAAAAGTTTGTTCGCTTCTGCTACATGTTGGTTTGCAAATTATTTTTGCTCTTCTAACTAAGAAGCAGTCTTTTTTTTGTATAGAAAATATGAAGAGAAATGTCTACCTTCTTCTAAGAAGTATATAATTTTTAATTATTATTATCTGGATCCAAATTTTGGTACATTTTAGGACATGTCTGTAGTATATGGAGATAAAACTTATAAACCCAGAGACACGTTTCAGTTTCATTGAATACATTTCCATAAAAGTCTAATTCTTTCAGTTTTAAGCTTCACTGATTCATGGTTCAGTGACTTTTTAATTAGCCTATTGGACATTTATGTCCCATCTTCTTTTAGCCAGGATAATATCACTGCCCCAAGTGGTGTTAGAAAGCAGACAACTGAGTGGTATGCAAGTGACAGGGTCTGAGGCCATATTTGGGCTCCTATTTGGACACTAAGAAACAATGACATAGAAAGCTATTCTTGACCTACTGCGCTGGGGCATGGTCCCTATCATAGCCATGAAAAAGCCATGGCTTCTTCTGAGATAAAATAGAAGATCAATACATAACAATAATGGCATTGTTATTAATAGTCTTATCCTTCATATTTTAATTATTTGAGATAATTATATGAACTAAAATCATCCATGCATAACCTGCTGATGTGGAGGAAGTAGGTAGAAAAAACATGAAATAATTTTAGTTTCTCTTCTTTTTAACTCAGGAATGGCGATTTAAATCTTGTTCATAGTGACAGAAAATGATTCTAGAGGCTGGGAGGAAGTACTGAGATAAACTGACTAGGTCATAATGAGTATGAGACATCATGTCAGACTTTAGGGTAAAACTAATATGCAGCAAGACCTCCCCCACACTCTCCGTCTCTCCTCTTTCCCAACTGGTATTCCCAGAACATGAGTAACAAGATTTCACTTGCATTGGAGCCCTTCCAGAAATTAACAATGTTAAGAACAACTATTCTATTCGGTTGGGATGGTGTCCAATAAAAGCACTGAATGATTGGAAAATGGACTGTTTTAGTGCAGTTCAGTAAAACTATCATGAATGTTCTTAATTATGCAATTTTAACCTTCCTGTGTAATTGGCTTATTCTATCTTTTTCTCTTATAGTATAGAGTAATCTAAACTGGAAGTCAGAATATTTTAATATTTTTAGCTTAACTACTATGCAAAGCTGATAAGGTAAAATATATAAGTATAGGGTAATGTGGATGCCCCTGGATAACCAAGGTGTGAAGACTTACAGGGCTGACAATAATAGAAAAATGATTACATCCATAAAAGGCATCTAAACTTTGTTCTTGAGAATGAAGAACTTCGTTTTTAAAAAATGTTTATCTTGTAGTTTTGAATGGCTAATATAATCACTAGTTTAAGATATAATCAAAATCCCAGAAGTGAAAATATAATAAAAAATGAAAAGGTATAAAACAATACCTGGTGAAAATTTTCTCTGTTTCCTGTCACTGTGAGCATAACCATGACCATCACAATCTTGGAGATGGACCATGCAGTCCAAGCAGACAAGGCAATTCGTACCTTCGTTTGTTTTTCTTTATGTGAACTGCAGCAGCCTCCACTGGGATTTTGTGTTTGAACTGCCGATTTCAGAACTGGAGATACACCATGAACAAGCCCTCTCAGAGCACTTACTTTTTTGTTGAAAGGAGCAAGCTACTCATAAACAATAAATGCAACGGTTTCAGGCCTAAGGAGGTGCTAGCTGAGACAGAAGGGTCCTGAGGGCCTCTCGAGGAAGTGAGAATTTAAAAGAGTACTTGTTCTGTCTTGTATTTACTTGGATAAGCACCAGCAAAACTCAATAATTTACTTAAACATGGCCCCACAAAACTTCATGTGTGTGCTGGGCACTGCTCATGCTTGTATTCCCAGCACTCGGGAGGCAGAGGCAGAATTGCTGTGAGTTCGAAGCTAACCTGGGCCACATAGTGAGTTTGGGGTCAGCCTGAACTAAAAAGCGAGACCCTGTCTCAAAAAACCAAAACAAAACAAATAAACTTAATGTGTGGATATATGTGGAATGAAGCCCAGTTCATGGATATGTTGACTTTTCTTGTAATATAATGACCAAAAATTTCAGAAGTACTTTCACTGTTGTGGTTTCTATGTAAAATGTCCCCCAAAGCCTCATGCAGTCCCATGTGGAAGTGCTTTGGGGAGTGGCTGGAACATGGCTAGGGGACACTGGATTAGGGTGTGCAGTACCCAATTTGGCCATTGATTGGTTTAGCATAGTTCTGGGTACAGCTAATAGAAAGTAGCATATTGGTTTTTTCTCAAAGCTTAATTTTGTTTGTCTGGAGGAAGAGAGTGGTTCACAGACTTGATCAAATCATGGCTGTTGTGACAGTTAATCTGAATGGTAGAGACTGATCCATTTGTCACCCACCTTCAGGGTATCAAACGTTAGGTAAAAAATCAGCTATCCCAGTTGTGCTCCCTAGAGGTTGAGAAAAAGAAGACTAAAGGTGTTTGACATTTGACAGAAACTTTCTGAAAAGTTTATAGCTGTATCAATGTTTTTTTACTTGCCTGAGGTTATTTCCTCTTAGTTTGTAGTTCATCATTTTCTTAGAGAAATTTCACACAAGAAAGTCTTTTTTAATAGCACAATGGAAGATTTTGTGATGGAAACAATAAAAAATTTCTCATTTGGAAGTGATTCTTTTTCTGCTTCTAGGACAACCAGGAGAATAAGATAACAATATACAGCAGCACAGAGTTTATTTGAAGGTTCAGAAGTTCAAAAACATTGAAGCAAGGTGCGATATGACTTTTCATTTTCTTTTTTTGTTTATTTGCTTGTTTGTTTTGTAGACTCTCCTTCTGAGTACAGGACACCCCTTAGTGCCATCTGCCTAACATTTGTGAGCTCTGGGAGCTTGCAGTACTTATTTCATTTTTTCTGTCTCCAAGGCCTATAGCTTTGCTATTATTTTCAGGTTCTAGATTTCTATGATGTGCTTTGTTCAACAGATGGTTATTTGTGTAAGAAAATAGAATGAATGATTAAAATATGAGCTTTCAAATGAATCCTTAATATCTTATGAAGCAAAAGAAGACTATTCTGAGCATGAAAACTATTCTGAGAATACTCAATGTCTGTGTTTTGAAGTCGTTCCTCCTAGACAAACAAGTTTCATTATTTTGCAAATCTGTGCATATGGGGAACAGATTGAGTTGGTAGCAATGTCGCTATCCCATATAGTTTCCTGGCCAAGGTTCTTGCTATAGCAAGTCTTTCCTGTTTTGAAGAATTTCACCATAAACTGATAGCTATTATTAGCCAAAGGATTAAAAGGAAAAGAAAACTCCCCAATGTCCTCTAGTCAGTTGGCCAAACTGTCACAAATTAGTAGGTGAAGTTTTCTTCCAGAGTGCACACCATGCTAGCAGAACTTTGTCTCTAAATCCTACATCTTATGTTCAGGATTCTTGCACATCTTTAATTCTTAATCCTCCTGTTTGTTCTTGGAGATGCTCTAATTTTATTAAAGCTTCCAATGTTCCTCATTCCTGTCTGAAATAATATATTTTGAATTATCTTGCTCCAACGTTTTTGTCCACCTGTTTCTCTTTTCCTGGGAATGCCACTACCCCAATGTTCCCCATCTTCACTTCCTAGTCAAATTCAGATATACTTTTCCATGGAAATGCCTTCTTCACTACATGAGATAATCTATAATCATTTGTCTATTGGTCACCCAGCCTTTCATGCATTTAGTTATCCTAAATGCATGGCCAGTACCTACAAGTGTGCATGTTTTTCCCTGCAAAGACAGTCATCTCCCCAAAGCAGCTTCCAGAGTAGGCTTCCTCATTCTTACATCTTCCACTCTCCTGGCACAGGGCCTGGCATGCTGCACACACTCCAGACATCTCTTTCAAATTAAATGAAAATGACTATGTCGGTGTAGACAACGAGCACCCTCAAGAAATGATAAGAACAGTCAGACTCGTGGAAGACTCAAGGGGCATGGAAAGCGACTTTCTCAAGGAAGAGAAAGAAAAGAGGCGAAAATGATGAACTTTTGAGAAAAAAATTTGGTGAGTTTTGCTCCAGATTTCTCATTGACTGGGAAACACATTTTTGAAGAGAAATCAGGGGCTGTCCTGTTGGGATGAGAAGCACCCAGACCCTCCTCTGTGATGGCAAAGTGTACCCTGTCACAGGTACCCAGGCCACTGATGGTGGCAGCCAGTTGTAGCAAGGACCTGAGAGGCCCTTTTCCCAGGTATCTATTGAAAGAAGCAGCAGAGTGTGCTCAGAAACATGGGCCAGTGTGGCCCTGGGGTGTCAGGTATGGGAAAGAAAGGGCTTTACACAGCGAAATCAGTCAGAAACCTTCTGGAGTTGGCTCTGCACTCACTGTCTGTACTCCTGGAGCCTCTGAAGCCTGAGGGAAAGAGAATAAAAGACACTGATACAATTGCTTCCTGCTCCTCCATGGAACTACACTGGCTGCTCTTATAACAGTAGTTTCTGTTAGTCAGATTTCCCATTCTAAGAGTATGGTAAAAGAACTGTATTTCAGATATGTCTACATCCTTATGACAGCTCTTGGGAAGTGCAAGTGAGTGGGTTCCAACACCAAGGCTACGTGGTTTTAAGGTCTCCTGTTGAGAATCTGGGACAGTGCATTAGTTCAGCATGTCCACAGTTGGTGGGCATGGGTACGGGGTATACAACCTTGAGGGAGGAAGCCATAGGCATTTTTCAACTAAACATTGTAAGAAAAGAGGTATTTTTAACCTCAGAATTTTTACTTTAGAGTTCTGTTTCTCAAAGTGGGCAAAGATAGGATTTATCACCCAACCAAAATTTGAAGAAAATAGGGGAAGGATTTATTCTGCAATGCACATGAATATAATGTGGAGTAAAATGCAAAATTCTGAAGGAAAAAATCCTTGATAGTTTAGGAAATTTTAACTAGAAGATAGATTCACAACTTTTGCACTCAGAATGCAAGGTTTATGAAAAATCACTGAGAAGTATTTACGCATGTCGCACAATCCGCACTGCTGGTGTAGCTCATGGTACATTTTCTGGACTCATCAGTCTTTTGCAGAAGTCCCCCATTTCCCAGATTACCTAAAACCTTCCAAAAATTCTAAAATTTTCACCTGCAGTCATTCTTACTTTACTCCAACCAATACACAGAAAGAAAGACAAAATTTGGAAGTTATTATCTTGATATTTCAAACCACTCACTCCTCCATCCGAATGACTCTGGTGAAGTTGTGATTTTCATGCATGATTCTTATTAATGCTTTGAGGTGCCATTTCCTATGTGACTGCAGATACTTTCCCTTCTGAGTTTTCTAGGAGCACGGTGCGAGCTCAGACCAGAGGGGAAAGCGTTATAGTGAAAGACTGAGTCTAAAATTCAAGTAGAAATTTCTGGATGTGAGGTGTGTGGTTCCACAACTAGTTGATTTCATCCCCTCCACATTATAGTTGCCTCGTGCTTCTCTTATGAGTTGCTGCCACCCTTTAGTGAGGTGACTCATTTATTGGACAAGAAACACTGGCAACAGCACTTTCGCTGTGCTTATCAAGTATTTCCTAGGTGGAGTTTTGTGCTTCTTAAGCCTTCCCAAGCTTTTCTCTCTTTCTCCTCACCTGCCACTATAATTGGGTTAGTTCAACATACATTTTGTAGTTTCTAAAATGTTTCAAAGACTGTACAAGTCCAATGAATACAAAGATGGATAAAGAGCTCCTTCCCATGGGCTGCTTCTACCCTAATGGGGAAGATGGGAGGTCACAACAGAAGGAGTGACCCAAAGTGGTTTCTCCACCACACAGCTACAAACCTCTGCCTTAAGGCGTGGACTGTTATATACTTTTAATACTTATTTCTTTTCTCCTAGTTGTTCTCAAACTCCTTGAAGGTCCATAGGTTTTGCTACTTCTCTACTTCTCTCTAGTGAACGCTGGTTTAAAGGGTTCTAAGATCTATGCTTTGCAATAAAATCACTTTGTTACTGGCTTTCTATAAGTTCTTGAGCCCTAGACACCGAAGTCACCGAGAAACAAAAAGGAGGGCCCAAATCCAGATTGGGTGGCAAATTTGTTATCTGGCATGGACTGGCACAGTCTTCTCTGAAAGACTCTGGATGCTTACACTATTCAGTTACAAGAGTCTGTGGGGATCTCGCTCATAAACAGCACTAACGTGTTGTGACTATAGTAGTTCCCAAGTGGCAGAGAGCATGTGTGCTATCTGATGTAATCTTATATATACATCGCTACATAGGGTAAATCAGAGAGTTGGCCAGAGAGGTTCAGGAGCTGCTTGATAGTGGATGAAAAAGCTGCTGGACAAAGTATACAAAGACCTGGTGAAATATTCGGACCTCTGTGGTCAAGACCTTATCTCCTAAGTTGGAAAGTGATGTCAACTGCCCTCAGAGATTAGAGAAATTATATCCACTGAAGCAGGGAGATGGCCATAATACTGCTTTTAAGGAAAAAATCATTGTTAAAACAATTAAAGCCTATACTTGGATATGTTCTTGATGTTTCTAGCCAGTCCATAGATGGCTTCTTTTAAAAATCTTCTTTCATATAAATCCACTCAAACCCAAATCTTTAGAAAGAAACCAAACAAACAAAAGGTCTTCTGGACAAAAATAACTTGTAGTAGAATTTCAGATGGTAAATAAGCCTTAGATCCTTGAAAGAAATGCCAACAGCAAAACTCCTACTACCATTGTTTTTCTGCATTTACAAGTGGAAGCTAATACCTGGTTTGGGTTAAAATACTTAGTGCAGTATACAACAGCAGACTTCTTAAAGTTGTAATAGAAGCTTGTAATAAGCTGAATATTACAATGGATTTTTTCCTCCCTGAATGATTTTGAGTTTTTTCCTCTTTAGTCTTAAAAAAAGTGTAAAGAATCATAAGTCTGTTATTTTTTTTTCCTCATAATTTTTTCCTAATTGATCATGCTTCTCATCTTGATGAACTATGGTCTTGTGGGTTGCCATTTATGAGTATTTCTGTACCTAGAGCCTACATCAAAGACAGAATATTATCCAGACCCTTCCCAGACATCTCCAACTCATTCTCCTGCTTCATGCAGACACACTGAGCCTGTTGATCTTAAAATTAGCTGGCTCAGATAAATATCAACATGTATAGCAGTGACCAACATTCAGAGAGACCAACAGGTAAGAGTTTCTTTTCTCTTTCCAAATGAATTATACTGACAAGAAATATACTGCTGTAGGTGAAAGGAGACTTCACTTTACCTTTAGCAGTCGAGAACAGTTGGTGGATATGAAATGGCAATTACTACGGAGAAGTCAGTTTTCTTCCTTGGTGGAGAAGGAAGCAGAAGACCTACCAAGGTGGGTGAGCTGGAGCGAGTGAGCAGAGGAGTGCTGGATATGGACTTGGGAAATGAGAACAATTAATAAAACAGACTGGCTGGAGCAGATGATAGGGGCGTGTTGTGGGATTATTTATGACAGAGGCACGGGCTCACTTTTTACATTGGCTAAGCAGTTAGCATTCTGCCCAACACCCAACACATTGCTGATGGCTGAGGCTTTTGAGATTTCACTGGTTAATAACAATGGAGTGTTTAAACAATCTTAATCTTAGAAGTTGAATGTTGGTTCCTATTTCCAATATTTCCCCGCAAGGCAAATGAAACATTTTGATCTTCATTGGGTTTTTTTGTCCCTGTTTATACAAAGTACTAAACATTTTATTTATTATTTTATTGGGTTGATTTTACATAGCACTGTTGTATATTAAAAGCTCTTCAAATCTGTTGGGAAAGATGCAAGAGTGTCAGAATGCTTGTGTTACAAGAAAATTTCTTTGGAGGCCTGGGTTGAAATCCCAAGAGAAAATGGCATACAACTTTATTTTTTATTGTAATTAATGAGTGAGTCACTTAAAGAAAAGGTCTGGTTGTATCATTCTGTGAAGGAGCCACTACTCAGGTGGTAGCAGACCTGAAAAGGACTCTAAGCACAGCGTCCTCTGGGCTTGAGACTCACAAATACAATCAGCCATCAACTCTTCATCTAGCTCTCCTTTCAGGCGTCCATTCTTTTCAGATGTTCACGTCGAGGAATGCAGTATTGAGCTCACTCCTCTCCCTTTCTTCTGCCTCTGTCTTACCTCCTTCCATTCCTCTGCCATCTCCACTCATCTGAATTCAATTCTCACTGTGTATTAATCTGAGAGAAGGGATGAAATCAGCTCAGATCCTTTTCCTTTAAAAAAATTGATTTCATTGGTACATTTTATATACACATCATGATCACAGCTGATACCACAAATTTGTACCAATACAGGACATGAATTAATTCTCATTTTTTCCACTCCCCTGACCACCCTACAACCCCTGGTCCCTATATACGTAAGCTTTGCTTCCTTGTTCTTACCATCAGATTTTTTCTTTCCTTTCTTTACTTACCCCTATCCCCTTTTCTCTTTGAATATTTTCTATTTCCCAATATCTATTATGCATTTTAAGACTCATTTATATAAATAGGTCACAGATATGTAGATACTGTATCTTTTCTCTGGTATGAGAAACTGATGATGTAAATGAGTTCTAAAATGACTGATAGATCTCAAACCCTTTGTCTTATTCTGAGAATCAATCAGCTGGCCTTCTGATTTAGGGCACAAAGGGAAGAGAGTAAGCTATTCTCTACTTAAGGAAATCTACACATTTGACCCTGTGCGCGTTCTTGGGGTTGCTGTCTAATGCTTCCTGGCCTCTAAGCTCATGGAAATCATAAGCCACCATATTACTTGGACTCAGAGAAGAGGTTTTTGATCTTTGTTATCTTCCATTAAATCCTCAGCTCCTTAATGCCTAAATATTTGAATGGGACCAGTATTGCTCTAAATCCCTCGAGTTTCAGAGACCCCTTATTCCAGTGTTTTTGCCTCCTCTGCCAGTCTTTGGTAGGGTACATTTTATAACCTGTAGGTTGGTATGCATGTTCTTGTAGTCTCTAGTTTCCAAAATGGCATGAAACTCTAGAAGGGTGAGAAAGCATTCAACAGCTACCTGTAAGACCTCTAGTAGGTCCACTTCTCCTTCACCAGATGGCTCCCAGCGCTTTAGCCTCAGATTTTTAAAGTGCTGATAAAAGTGCCCCGTGATGCACAGAGAGGTCTTCAAACAGGAACCTCTGCATGTGTTGCCACAGTGTTTTCTGTGGTACCAATGTGGCAGAACACACACAGGTGGTTTCCAAGGGCGCTTCCTGAAGTTCCCCTGGACATAAGACCTGAGCTCCTCTCCAGGGAACCCCAGGACATAGCTGGGTGCTCTTCTTGGAGGGGAATTCTGGCTGTTTCTTATGTATATTACACAGTTTCTTTTTCAGGAATCCCGTTAATAAGTGCAATTAAAAATACATGAGTGTTTCTTTCCTTTTCAGTTCAATGTGTAATGGACATTGGAGAAAGTGGTATCTATCTTTTATCTTGAGTATGCTTATAGAAGGAAGCTTTGCATCCTGCTGCTTTGACTGAGTTCTTTTTAGAGAAAATCTGAGGGTTTTCTGTTTTTCTACTGTTACACATTTGTTTTTAAAAATAGAAAATGAAGAAAAGGAAGAGGGCTGAGGATTTGGCTCAAGTGGTACCGTGCCTTCCTTGGGAGCATAAGGGCCCAAGTTTGATCCCTAGCAACCACCCCCTTCCCCCACAAAAGAAAGAAAAGGTAGGCCCTGTGCAAAGGGCTTTATTCAGATTATTTAACTTGAGGAACTTTATGGAATTGATACTCTTTTTCCACATTAACAATGAGAAAACAAAAACCCAGGAAAGGTTAAATGAGTTGTTTGTGGTCACGTTCTCACGTTGAGTGGACCACAATTCTGGTCCTGTAGTTCTGGCACACAAATGAGTAGATTTTTAAAGAAAGCTGTGCCCTTTCTACTGTACTGCACAATCTCCCTAATGGAGAATTTGGTCTTTTACTCTTTTTTTTCTTTTTTTAGGGTTTTTTTTAGACAGGGTCTCACTTTGTAGTTCAGGCTGGCCCTGAGCTCAGCCTCCAACTCACATCACAGCAATCCTCCTGCCTCTACCTCCCAAGTGCTGGGATTAAAGGTATGAGCCACCACACCCGGCACTGTGGTATGTGGTACTGGTTGCTGCTGGGCGTGAGTCTCCACACCCAGCACTGTATGTGGTTACCAGGGATCGAACCTGAGTCCTTGCGCTTGCAAGACAGGCACCAGAACCACTGGCTAAATCCCTGGCCCCTGGTCTTTTACTCTTATGACTTAATCTTTGAATTGATGACTTTTCCCTTTTGCACTCTTTTATAAAAATGCTTTTCTTCGTCCTTGTCCTCTTGACTTTTTTTTTCTTTTGAGACAGGGTCTTGCTTTGTAGTTCAGATGAGAGTCTCCATGCCCAGAATTGTATGTGGTTACCAGGGGATTGAACCTGGGTCCTTGTGCTTGCACCCTTGTCCTCTTATAAGCGTGAAAAACACTTGACATCAGTGGTGCAAGAATGTCAGCAAGGCTGACATGAGAGGAGTTCACATGGCTTCTGTGTTCTTCTTACCCAAGGATACAGCAAGGCAGTGCAGTGATTAGATCTTCCCTAAGGTGAGAAGCATTTTGGAAATGTCCTCTCTCTGAATGTAAAAAATGATCAGAAAATTCAAGAGCGTGGGTGGAATTGGTCTCCATTAAGCCACAGAGACTGAATATCAGCAGAAAGGCAGAGATCTGACACTCCTAAGAAGGATTGAGAAGAAGCTGGTGATGGTCCCTACGAGGCCAGACCAACACTAACACCTCCCTATCAGCACACAGACCTACTGTGCCACCATGGAATCCTTCAATAAGGTTTATCTCAGTCCATTTTTTTTTAAAATGGTGAGATAAATACTTCTAGGGAAAGTTTCACAGATGGGGATACTTGTAATTAGCAAGACAGAAGATAGGTACTTACTTTGTCTATGATTTCATAATTACTATTAGAGCTAGATATAGCAAGGAGACTCACTATGTGATACAGGTGTCTGGAGCTGTTGTTATTGAAAGTGGGAAAGTCGTGGCACACTGGAACCACTGATGAATCCAGTATTAAAACAGGTTCTGCCTGCTTCCAACCTCTATGCTTACCCACTTAATGACACTGACTCATAAGATTTTTCTTTGCACACCAAGTCAGTGACAAAGCCTGATTGATGCAAAATATGGACAGGAAACTTCTAGTTCTAGAAAAATCTGTCAGTCCATCCTCCACCCCTCATAGTCTTTTCCTTCGGCCTGAACTCATTCTCTCACTTCTCAAACAGGTGGTGGCCACTGGTGCACTGAGTCGCCTGCTTATTTGGTGCCCGGTGTGTTTTGGAAGTTGTGGTGAGTTACAGTCTTCTCATGAGGATAAAAAACCAGATTGCAATTACAAATCATCTCTATATTTCTGATAAGTTGTTTATGAATTCCTAGAAGACAATCCAAATCCCTTAGGCTAGGTACATAGTCTAGTCCATACTTACTTTGTATATACAGTTTCATGTTTTTTTTCTAAAGAGGGACCCCCCCCCCAGTTGTCTAAGTTTCAGGCCCAACAAATTCAGATCCTCTCCAGGCTCCCTGTGACTCTGTTCAGGTTTCTCTTTCACTTGGACAGAGCCTCAACTCATCTTTACTCAGGTTACCTACATTCTCTCAAACTTCTCAGCAATCCATTCATCTTTATATATCTGTTTGTTTGTTCATGCTATGCATGTTATATAGAGATACACAGAATGGCAGTTTAAAACACCGGATTAACAATCAGTGGTAGAAGTTTCAATAATGTCTTCTGAGACCTTCCAAATTCACAGTCTTATGACCATTCTTTGTATCACGCAAACAGTTTGGAGATCTTTTTCTAAATATGGCTTTTTGATCTGAATTTTCTATAACTACATACATATTAACACATCAGTAATAGTACAGACACACAAAATATGCTGTTCTTCCCAACTGCCAGCTAAAAACTTTTCAAAGCCAACTTACTATTGGAATTGGTGAATTTTATAATAAATTACTGTTACTAGATTGGGTTTCAAAACTTTTTTGAGAAAACAGACTCTGCTGTTAGAAACATTTAAAATTCTACTTCTCTACTTAAAACATGGTGAAATTCCACCTACTAGTTAGCACTACAAAAATGTTTGATGGGCTTAGCCATTTTAAGGATCAGCAATTTCCTAATGTTTTATCCCTCCAGAGCCATACCAATTTTATGCTAAATCTTCAACATTTCCTGAGAATTTTCAAAAATAACTGTGGGAATCACTACTACAATGAGATCAAATTAGAGTGTGAGGAGAGAGGTTTTTAAACATAGTGCCATGGCCTCTCTTTTGGGCCAGTGAGACTTCTTTCCCCTCCAAGGTCATCTCCTCTCTGAGACAGGGGAGTGCATTCAGATCCTTCCTTAGCACGGGCAGGAGGGAGTGACTGCTGAAGAGCAAAGATGGGCTGCTACATGAAAATAATCTGAGCTATAGATCTAGTTCTGCCACTTGCAGGCAATTTGTGTGTGGAGAAGGCACTTTCTAGCCTTCAGTTCTTGCAGTGGGTTCTCAAAGCTGCCTTTGAAATACTGTAAAGAAAGGTTGAGAACAATGCCTTGAACTGCTTTGCAGTTTTAGCATTTGTACTTCTATGATTCCAGAGTTGCTGTATGCTACAGAGATCTGTGGACAGGGCCAGAACCCAAGTTATAGCTTATTTTATCTACACTCATGTAAGATCCGTGCCAACTAGCTCCATCTTTAATTTGGGTTCAATCTTAGAAACAATTTCCTTTGAATTCAATGAATCTGTGACGGGCGTTCATCCCTACGTAGAAATTTTTAAAGACTTTTCCAGGGACATTTTCTGGTCTGCCTGCTTAGCCCTGAATTAAATTAACAATTAGCCATATATAATAATCTAGATATAATCCCAGAATCATAACCTTGACAAACTCCTTGAGAGGCCTTGTATTTTCCTATGTTGTACTCTTGCTTTCTCACGTAAGAGTCACTTTTGCTTATGTGCTCTCTTGAGCAATAAATGCTTTCCTTGACTTTCCAAGGCAGGGTCTGCATGATTTGCTCCGTCCTCCACAAAACTTTCCTACCTTTACCTGATTGTCCCTAATTTCTCCCTGTGCACTACACCTCCCGTAGGCTGCTTATGCATTATCCCTCAGGTGTCACTATTTTTGGATGTTGCTGCTGCTTCCCTCGTCACATGCCTTTGCATGTTTATCCTTATTTGCCCTTGCTCTTACAAATGCTTTTTCTCCCTTTTATCTCCTTCAACTCTTTGTATTTAAAGTGGCATTGAGCATACTTCTGATTTTAGACTCCAAACCCCTTGGGATCATTTTCAGGGACATAATTGATATGTTACATTGAAATGCATCAGTGTGGGCTTTCTCCTGATGCCCTAATAGTCATTTAATAAAAGGTCTTCTCAGTGTTTTGCCTATTTTAAAAAGTAACCTTTTTTAAAAAAACCAAAATTTGCTGGCCTGATCTCCTATGAATCACTGGGCACCAGACTGGAATCCGTTATTACCCCCAAACCAGGAAATTCATGCTCTGTCTTGTTTGCAGGATGTTGGACATAGTGTGAGTTTAACTTCTACTGAGTATTTTAAAGATGAATACTAAAAGGATTTGTTAAGATAACTGATGTAGCTCAGTGGCACTGTCTTCAGAGGCCTCAAGGAAAGCCAGAGCACTGCCAGCTCCCCAAGATGCTAACTGACTTACAAAACACGGTGGTGGGAGGACCCACCTGCGGCCCTTCCTCCCCTGTGCGTGAAGGAAGGGAAGCTGGAGGGATGCTTTCAGAGGGTACACCTGCAGAACTCCTTCCCCAGAACTTTCACAGATCGTCAAAATCCCATGATACCAAGTCCCTGGTACCATCTTTTACCCATGTCATAAGTTGGGCAGCCCACCATGGAAGCTTGTGCCTGGTTATTAGTTTTGGTAAAAGCAGACAATGTTTTATATGGGCTCCTCAGAAAGCAGAATGAGAATGTGAGTCCTTCTATTGCTTTAAGCAATAGGATAGAACAGGTCTAATACAGAATTGAAACGGAAATAGCAAGACCCAGTGGGGATCTAGTTTAGTAGAAAGTTACTGTTCATCAAATACCTGCTAGTGCCAAGATTGTAGCCAGGTATCAAATTCACACTCATTTCTCAGCAAAATGGAGGCTCCTCTATCTACACCCTAAAAGTTCTACAAAGGAGGAAGTGACTTACCTCATTCAATACTGGCACCTAATCAGCTTTCCTAAGTAGGAGCAATTACTCTACCCTCATTTTTAGCTTCTGAAAAACACCATGAGGTAACAGGCATCCAATCTAGAATGTTATCTCTCCTCAACCTGAAACCCTCAAAGTTTCATGCACAGAAAATAATAATAATGCTGCTGCTGAATTCATAACTTGTTACAATTTACATAATGCATTCTCATACATTATCCTCTTTAATATTCAAATCCTACTTTTGAAGTAAGAATTACACTCTCCATTTTAAAGAGGAATAGTCAGAAAGCCCTTGAATGACTTGCTGAAGGTCACATGGTTAAAGCAGGCCCCGTGGTTGATGATATTCACTGGTGGAGAACAGTGAGAACAGTGGTCTTCTCAAGGTCACGATCATCATGCACTAAGTTAGTCCACTGCTCCTAATTCAAGATCGTTTTTCTCTCACCCAGAATGGTCCTGCAATCTTCCTAGTAAGATTACACACTGGAGATAATGTAGAGAATTTTGAACAGATATTTGTAAAATATGCAAATTTTTCTCTCAGAATGAGTGACACAATAAACCAGGGCATTTCATATGTTTCAAAGAAATGCATGAGAAAGAGAGAGAGAATAGGGTCATGTCCTCCCTAAGGGCACAGAAGAGAATCTGCTCTCTGCTTTTGCATATGACAGCTTTTAGAGTTTGTAACCTATCCTTGGTTTGGCCTCATCTCTGCCTCTCCTCCTGTCTTCCTGTTTTCTTCTGCCTATTTCTAATTTCTGTCTAAATTCCCTTCAAGGGCTACATGTCATTACATTTAGAGCCCACAGGAATAATTCAGGAAAGGTTCTTCCCCTTGACTTCCTTCATTTATTCCCGTCTTTTGCTAGGTAAGGTATTAATCGTCTTTTCCATATAAGGTAACTTTCACGAATTCCAGAAATCAGGAAGTGAATGTGGCTTAAAAGCCCATTATGGTAACTTAGTAAATGTTCCATTTGTAGAAAACAAGAACAACTGGGACAAAGCCTGGACTATTCACTCAAACAGCAGTTACATTCCCAGGGTGAGATTGGGCCTTCGCAGGCAGTGCCTATAACGTAGGACAGCATCACAGGGTACAGATGGTGAGCAGTTCTTGCCTCTTGAGTGTCTAGCTCATTTTAAAAGGTGTTTTCTACCTATTCCTCCAGACTTAACTACAATTCTTAATCACAAAACCACTCCTGATTTCCACTGCTAAAATAATACCTCCTGCCTGTGAATTTCAGGAGCATTTTATATGTCTTTTGTGTGATCGCTTTACAATGTAGATCAATTTTTACCTTGTGTCATTCAAAGATACATTCTTTATTTCTCTTTGTAAACTTAGAGTTCTGGACATTTGAACCTATCTCTTACCAGGACTTCCAAAATGGTTTTTAACTGATCTCTCACCTTTCACATTTTTTTTTAACCCATGGTCAGTTTTTCACACATAGTAATCAAAGTGATCTTTTCAAAATAAAAGTCAGCATTTACAATCTTTCCAAAAATTTTTGATGACTTTCTGTCAATCAGACTAAAATTTAACCTCCTCAGTATGGCCTCCAGAGCTCTCTAGAGTGCAAACCTTTCCCAAATTTTCAGCCAGCCCATCTCATCTTTGACAACTTCTTCTCAACTCTTGTCCTTGTACAAATTAGCAGATGTCCTGTCCTAGAAGGCCATCTGCACCCCAGCAGCCCTCTGGCCAGACCTTAGCAAGAGGGACAGCTTAGCAAGAAGGACAGCTTTCTCGAGGCTCCTGTGTCTGTTCTGGGGTTCATACCTTCCTTTGCCGATAGAGTCCATGATGGATCCAGTCCTATCAAGCTGTCTCTACCAAGAGCCTCTCTGCAGGCCCCAACCTGCAGTTGTAAGTGCAGATTCTTTCCCCAGATTCTGATAGTAAAACTCACTCAAGTAGAAAGTGAAGCAATGTAAGAGATGTAGAGGAAGAAGTATAAAGGGTGCTTACCATAGAATGTACGTAATAACAAAAACCCACAA
Organism: Petromus typicus; assembly: GCA_004026965.1. Classification (NCBI taxonomy): domain Eukaryota; kingdom Metazoa; phylum Chordata; class Mammalia; order Rodentia; family Petromuridae; genus Petromus; species Petromus typicus. Next base: position 16,566 of record PVIR01015322.1, read on the forward strand.
ATTGACAATGGAGTTACCAGTAAAGACTGAATTGTGTTAAATCTAGCTTCAGAAAACTAAGGGGCTGTTAAAAAAATAACAGGAGTTGCTAGGGTTGGAGGATTGGGGGAAATGAGAAATGACTGGTTGTGGACAGGGGATTTTCTGGAGGGATGGATAAGAACATCTAGAATTGTCAGTGGGGTGCCATAACCCTGCTTATAATCCCAGCTACTTGTAACAAAAGTAGGATCACTGGGCCCAGGAGTTGGAGATATACTCAGGCAATAAAGTATTATACCCAGTTTCAAATAAGAAATAAAATAAAATAGAACAAACTGTCACAGTGATTATACAATTTTTCATACACAAAAATGAATTGCACATTTTAAATAGGCAAATCAAATCATGAATTATAGCTCAAAGCCATTAAAAAAGAATACGATAGCTGTAAGGAGCCAACAAGGATAACCAGGATCTTACTTTTTAGGAAAATGCACTTTATAGAACAATTTGCATATTTCCATTTTTAGAAAACAAAGTATTTAAATATAAGTACATATGCACATATACTAATATGTATGTATGCATGTATGTATGAGAGAGACAGAGAGATAGAGATACACACACACACACACACACACACACATGGGCAGAGAGACAGAGAGAGAAACAAAAAACAACACGGTCCTGGCTGATGAATTCTGAACAGTTGGATTGGTGGAGAGGTTGAAATATTATAAATATTATTTCAACTAGAAATGATTAGCTATGATTTTTTGGGGACTCCCAACTACTTAAATACTTCAAATATGGAAAATGATGGAGTTACTTTTGTCATCTAATGAAAGTCTTGAGGATAGAGCTCTATTTGCTTTGATTTCAGAATCAGAGGCCTTTGAGAGGAGCCTCTCCCGGAACCTCTCAGCCTTGTGTCATATCCATAACATAAGCGAAGGAGTGATGGTTGCTGTATCACTAAACAGCCAAGTCAAAGCCTTCCTTCAGTTTCCCTGAGTCCCGTACAGGTCCGCTTTACCTTCCCAGAAGAATTGTGACACATCACCACTCTGGTTGCAAGGGGGGCTGGAGAAGTTTTGTTTCCATTTCCAGCCTTTACACCAGAAGGTCTGAAGGAGAAGGAAGGTGAGAATGGCTGCTGGGTCAGTACTGCCCTGGCGTGTTATGCAGTGGTTGCCTTTGCACCTTTGCAAATTTCTTTCATAGATCAAAACACTAATAATTAGCTAAAGATAGACACTATTTTACATATACATGCATGAATAGATACATGTATGTGTATATGGTACACACACACATATATATACATACATATATATACATATATATATACATACATATATATATATATATACACACACACACACATACATATATATATGGATATATGCAGGTACATCTGTCTATGTAGTCATATCTAACTTTTTTTATCTTTGTTGGTACATTATGAATACACATCATCATCGCATTCAACATTGAGAGTTTGTACCAGAATATGACATGACTTGATTCTCAGTTTTTCCCCTTTCCACCCACCCTGTAACCTCCCTCCTCCTATATACATAATATTTGTTTCCTTTTTTCTTTATTACTGTCACATTCTTTTTCCCTTCATTATTTACCCCTACACCTTCTTTTCAATATTTTCTCTTTCACATATCAACCATACATACTACAACTCATTTACAACTTCATTTTCTCATACCAGAGAAAAGACACAATATTTACACATCTGTGACCTATTTATTTCACTTATGAGGATGTCCTTAAGGTATGTACATTTGAGTAGGAGTGACTCAATCTTATTATTTTTAATGGCAGAATAATACTCCATTCTATAAAAGAACCACATCTTTTTTATCCAGTCTCCAGTTGATGGACACTTGGGTTGTTTCCAAGATTTAGCAATCACAAACTGAGCTGCTATAAACATTGGTGCACTGAGCTGCTATAAACATGAGACCCATATCATGGGTCACTGTGATATGAATCATTTAATTTTGTATATACCTAGCAGAGCAATGGACAAGTCAAATGTGACCTCTAATCCTAGCTTTTTTAAGGAATCTCCACATTGATTTCCACAGAGGTTGTGCTTCATTCCCACCAACAGTGGAGAAGGGTTCCTTTTTCTCTGCAGCCTTACCAACATTTGTTGTTAGCTAATTCTGAAATAGCAGCCATTCTTTGCAGAGTGAGATGAAATTTCAGTATTGTTTTCATCTGCGTCTCTTGAATGACCAATGCATATCTTGCTTCTGGGTAGGAAGAACCAATATTGTCAAAATGGCTATACTCCCACAACTACTATATAGATTCAACACAATCCCAGTTGAAATCCCAACAGCATATTTCACAGATCTAGAGAAAAAAATTCAATTATTCATCTGGAACCACCACAAAAGACCTAGAATAGCAAAAGCAATTATAAGCAACAGAGACATGGTGGGGGGAGTATTACAGTTCCAAACCTGAAACTATCCTATAAAATGACCCTGATAAAAACTGCATGGTACTGGCAAAGTAACAGACCTGAGGATCAGTGGAGCAGACTAGAAGATCCAGAAACTACTCCAGATACACTAAGCTACCTCATCTTGACAAAGGAGCCAAAAATCCTAAATGGAGGAAAGATAGCCCCTTTAACAAATGGAGCTGGAAAAACTGGGCTTTAACTTGCCAAAGACTGAAGTTAGACCTATTTTTTCACCATATACCAAGCTAAAACCAAAGTGGATAAGAGACCTAAATATTAAAACAGACACAATAAACCTGCTGCAAAACAGGTTAGATAAAACTCTCCAAGACATTGGCTTAGGGAAAGACTTCTTGAACTAAACCTCTATAGCATGAGAATTGGCAGAAGAAATCAACAAATGAGATCTCATTCTATTAAAAAGCTTCTGCACAGCAAAAGAAACCACTAACAGAGCAAAGAGGCAACCAAAAATATGGGAAAGAATCTTTACCAGCTGTTCCTCAGACAAAGGGCTACTATATAGAATAAATAAAGAGCTTTAAAAAATCAGCCCACCCAAATTTAAAGACCCAATTGAAAATGAGCATCTGAAATGAACAGATACTTTTCAGAGGAAGAAGTAAGAACAGCTAAGAAGTATATGAAGAAATGCTCATATCCACCTTTTAATTTGCAATCTACTTTCTTTTATACTCCCCAAATTCGTAAGAATCCAGTATCAGTCCATATGAGTAACATCGTTGTTTTAATTGCTGGATCGCTCCTTCATTTTTATTTAAGGAATTGCCTACAAAAAGATATCTATATTGCTTTATTTTTTGCTATTTTAAATAATGCTATAATTAACATCCTTCTATTTTGGCACTATTGCAAAGTTATATTTCTGTAGGATATGGTGTCATTTATTGGTAAGGTTTAAAAAAATTTACTAACGACGTGAGAGGTGCTTAAAGTTATGAACAAGATCAAGATCATTCTTGTTTTTATCCCATGGGAATTTTTCTTCTTTCTCAAAACAACAAAGAACATTACAAAGCAAACATCTAATAAAGATTCTTATTGAACAAAAGAAGAGCTGGAACCATGAGAGATTCGGAAGCAAAGATGGTCTCCTTCCTGCTATGTATTCCCTGGGTATAAAAATCAAACCCTATTTCTTTAGTTGTTTTAAAGGGAGAATTACTGTGTTATTTATACTGAAAAGGAAAGGTTACATTAAAATTACATTAATTTTGACACAAATTGACAAAAGCCAGAGGGTTCAAACTAAACAATATTCTTCCATCTCTAACTCAAGAATCAAAAAAAAAAATTTTTTTTTTAACAAGGAGGCTGTGTTCCAATCAATCAAATTATTTATTTAAAAGATAGAGTGTTACTCAGCAGAACAGTTAAAGCAACGTCCAGCACTTCATGCTTCCATTATGGGGACTGAAAACATCCTTATGAACATAGCGAAGAGCATCATGGGAAAGACTTCACTGAATTCAGTACTGGGGAAGAAAAGACTGATAAATCTTATACAGAACAATTTAGCATCTGCAAAATCAGATAAGAAGAAGACCAAATGGGGCTTGCAAGTTACCTGCAAGTAATGTGTGTTTTCTTGGAAAATGTCCACAAACATCCTGGAAGTGTGGGAGAGGTGGGAGGGGATGCACTGTGAGGAATCCATGCCTGTGCTTGTACTGATTAGCGTCACACCAGTACATCGTTCTGAATTGTCTTTCATATTTGAATTTGCTCTTATCCAAAGCTGTCATCTTTGCCTGTTGCCTTTTAATTCCATGTCATTTATAAGAAACTCATTCAAACTTACCTGTCTTTCTCTTTCACAATTTCACCAGCCTCCCCAACGTCTTTCCTCCATCCCAACTGAGTACTCCCCCCTTTACTAACACAGAGAAAAAAACAATGTCCTCCCTGGAGTCTGTCCAGACAGAAAGTTTAAAGAGTTATGAGGATCTCTCTTATCCTTCAGGATAAGACCAATTGCTAATCAGTTATTTCAAGTAGGAAAGTTACTTCAAGTAGGAAGTGACTGAAATGGTGCTGTATGTAAACATTTATTTCAAACCACATCCACTTTCCATTTATTGGTGGGGAGGTGCATGCTTCCTTCTGTTTGGGTGCTCCCGAGTGCCACTTGTTTTTTTAGATAAACTAGATAACACAATTCTGTGTTTTGCAGTTTGAATTTCTCTACATAAACTTAATACTTGAAAAGCAGCTTGACTGCCAGAAAAAGCTATCCACTTTTTTAAAATAGCTTTTTCTGATCTTTCACATGGGATTTACCTACTACTGTGAAGACTCAGATGGTCTGGTAAGTCACTACTAGCATTCATCCTTCTGTGGGTTTTACGTAGTGGACAGAGACAAATTAGTTGCTAATCAGGTGGGTCTGATCTGGCCGAGAAGTTAAATAATCACTGGTGAAGCAAGCTTATGGTAGATATGTCGAGTTATAAATTCTGGAGTCTAAACCATTTCACACAACTGGCAGAGAAACCCATGACATAGCTGAGTGTCACAAATTTACTGTGTGACCACAGGTAGGGCTGATATTCAAAAGCAGCCAAGTAATATTGACCAAGGTAGGCTGAAAACTGTTTATTCACAACTCTGAGAATACATTGTGTCCTAGTTGAATATCACCTTTGTATGTGTCAGATTTCCTGTTCCTGGGATGTGATATCAACATCCACAATGTGAAGGTGTAGAGAATTAATTTGGCTCACATTTTACAGATATTCAAACCCTAGTCATTTGGTGCTAAGGCAGATACATCACAGAAGAAGGGTGCAGTACAGCAAAGCCACTTAGTTCCTGGCTGCTGGGAACCACAGCAGGGGCACTGTGTCCAGGAAGAAGAGGCCGTGGAGCACACATGGATCCTGAGGCTATTCCTTGATGATTCACTCAGGCATAAGCAGATGTATGTCCCCCAATCCTGGGGCAGAACCCAACGCCAATCAAATTGACACTCCACCCTAACCAGCACACCTCAGACCTGAGTTGATATTCTGGACCCTGTCAGTGCTCAGCTGTTCCTTTAAACTCTGAAATTCTTTACTGAGTTACATATGACCTTAATTAATTTCTTTTCATGGGATTCATCAACATTTACTCTTTCTCTAGATAATTGTCACCTCAAAACTGTCAGTGACCACAGGCTTTAAGGGACGATAAGAAGACAGAGAAAGGAGATGTGTACAGTAGGGTACATGTTACATATAAGTAGCACACAGAGCATATTTTGTGTCTGCTCTATTTAAAATAGATTTACTCACATGTAAGCCACACAGTGCATCCTCCTTCATGATTCTCTAAGGAGTGTTTTCCATGTTTTCTTTTATTTGCTAACCTGGAAATGATGCTCGCCTTTATGTCTTGCTTCATTTACACAGACTGGAGCATGTTTTCCTCATGCAGCTTCTTGTTTGCCAACAAGCCCAGCTGTTGGAGGGCACTGAAGATCATCCAATTAGAGGAAACAATCCTGAATACTTTTTCATGTCTCCCTCGCTTGCCCTGGAGGATCTTTTCCAACAATTATGATTCTAAAGGCCTCTTTCATTTACAGGAAACATTTACTCCTTTATGACTTTTTCCCCTTCCCAACTTACCCTAAGAGAGTTTACAGAAGGACAGACAGAGAGCCCTTTTCAATTTGTCTCTGGCAGATAGACCACATGCAGCCAAGGTCAAGGGGAAGCAAGACGTCTGACCAGAGGAGAGGAGACTTTTATTTTGAACTTTCTTTAGAGAGAGACAGGACCCAACAAACTCAAACACTTACTTGAAGAAAGGGGGGAGCAAACTTTACAGTGCTCACACAGACTCCTGTGTGCCAAGTCCCAGCCCATAATAAATTTTACTGCTATGTTATAAACTCCTGAAAAGAGGAACTTGGAATAGAAGTGCTGACACCAGCTGCCAGAGCCAGTGTCGTGCGACTTCATTCTTGTGTTCTCTGTCTTGACACCAGCACACATTTAGGGCAAAATCCCCAAGACTGAAAAACTGTTTAAGCCATCACACAGATTCTTTGATTCTTTTTCTCTTGATTTTAATAAAAAGACCTAGGAGGTCTCGTCAAAGTGGAATGGACACTTTTGCAAAAAGTACATGACAGCTGTAGATGCTTGTGGCTTGGACCTTGGAGTTATTCAGTCAAAGTTAAATTCTAAATTGCAAATAAACCAATCTTTTTCGGGGGGTGGTGATTATTCATTTAAGTGACAGCTTCATGTACTATAATTACAGTCATTAATGAAGGTACAATTACTTTATCATACATTACCAGGATCAAAGCAGTCCTCTCAAAAATCAGTCATCGGCATATAGAATCAATGCAGAAATTAGCCCACATATGAACTGGAAAATTTTGCTTAAATAATGCCCTAGAGGTTAAAGCAACAATGAGCTGAAGTTGTGCAGTGAGAAAATTTAAAAGACACACTAGAGGTCACTGTTGCTACTTGAGCTAAAAATGTGTCCATTCAAACACAGAAAGTACCAAAACTGGATATGTGCATGCATGTGCATGGTGTGTGTAGTCTGTACATTCAGCAAAACTAAAAAGAACCATTTCCTTCATTAAATTTAAAAATCCATTATAATATTTCCTTTTCCTTCTGAGTGTGTAGATACTAAAAGAGGGAATTTGATTTTGAGGATGTCTTTTATGACCAAAATCATATCAAATACTTTATCTGTAATGAAAATTCTTGCATCTATTTGATATAGTTTGAAAAGCACCTTTCACCTACACATTCGGTTACAGCCAAAAGTAGAAGTGAAGAAGGAATCATGGTTGATTGGCTCTTCTTTTCAGGGTAAAGGAATTCCATTGTTTAGCATTGTGAAAAAATGTAGGATTGTTAAACAGGGACATGATATTTGCTCCTTTTTTGAAGTGTACAAAGCGAGACTTAAGCATGGCAAGTGTGAAAACAATCTTGAAACAGGTGTGAAAATTATTAGTAAAAGTTTTCAAATCTATGTATATAAAAAGAAATTAATTTAAGAAAAACTAATCTCCCCAGTGGGCCATTGTGCATGAAATGAGTCTGACAGGAAGAACTCTCTTATTTGTCATCTCAAGAAGAGACTCTGATTTGTCTGTCTCCAGATTTGTCTGTACACAACAGGCAAATATTTTTGATATAAAAGGAGCTAGTTCATCTCTGAGGTCGAAATATTGGATCCTAAGTAAACTACATAGAGAAGCTAATGGTTGACTGGTCTATCCCCAGTAAGAGTATCAGCTCACTGGCAAAGGGAAGAATCTATAAGGTAAATTAATATTGTTTAGTATCTCTTTCTCTTTGTCTCTCTCTCTTGCTCTCTCTCTCTCTTTATCTCTCTCTCTCTTCTCTCTTTCTCACCTAGGGACTGAATCCAGGTACTGCACATGCTAAGCATGTTCTCTATCACCTGTTATTCTTACTATTTCTCTTAAAGTATTAGCTTTCATAGGGGTTCTACTAAGAGAATTCTCAACTGTTAGTCAAAAGTTTCAACTGTAGACCTTGAAATATTTTTGGCAAGATTATCATTTCAACTCCCTTGTTCTATATTCTTTGCATATAAAGCATGTTTTTGATATGCAAGGCCTAGAAAAAAAGAAAAAATGGAGGGAGATGGCAGCAAAGAAACCTCTACAGTCTCTTTCCTTTGCTGAACTTCTATTTTGCTCTGTGACTTATTTGCTTCGTCTTACAGATCACAGTCCTGGGAGTAATTAAAGTTCAAAGAGCTGGATAATAACTCCTCGGGAGCTGGGTGCTTCTACAAGTTTCATGGACCTGAGAAAATAGATTTTGCATTTAATTTAGTGGAGCTCCATATTTTAATCATATTTTCCAAGTTTCCTTTGTTGAATTAGTGATAGTAGAGGGGAAAACTATCCAAATCTCTCAGGCTCAATATGAATCAGAAGAGCGCCCATTCTGAAATCCTGGAGTCCCTGCTTCCTCTGCTGCCCACCCAGCTTGACCTCAGGCAAGTTCTTAACTAAGGCTAATTTTTCCTTTGCAAAAGAGAGATGCTAATTTCTTCCTTTCCAGGCAGAATTACATAAATCAATGGCTAGAAAATTTGTTAGCACCAGGCTTGGCACAGAAAATCTTCAATAAACATCAGTTGTCATTACTGTCATAGTGAAAATTTATTGAATACCTTTACACCTATAGAAAAGGGATAGAAATTGTGCTTACAACCATAAGCAGATTTAAAACAACAATAACAATATCCACATCAAAAAATAACAGTGGAATCAAACAGCTTGTTCTTTGGGGGCAGGTTTTAATTAACAGTTATGTTTTTGTTTTTGTTTTGTGTATACAAACTCAAACTTAGGCTTTGGGAAAAACAGAACATTTTACTATTATGACACAAAACTATTACCATAATTTTTGGTTAAGAAAATTAAGTGCATTTTGTTAACCAAAAAAATAGACATTGAATGTGTTTGTGTTTTTTACCGTGCAACTATTTTTTGAAAATGCCCTATTATTCACAGCCTGGCTAGAGGACAGCAGGGCTCATTGAAGTCAGCCGCATTTTCAAGCAGCCTCGCAGTTCTTACAAGGATGAAAACCACTGCCCTCACTGGCTCTGGTTGCAATTATAATATGCAATACGTTTTGTTTTAAATGGAAGCTTTTATAATGAAATTTGGAAGCCAGCGTCATTTCCCTTCCTTTGCTTACTACAAAAAAAGAACTTAAGGGAAAACAATAAAGGAAATGGCAAGAACCATTATGTGACCTTGGGCAAATCTCTTCAGTGGTTCAGTCATGTACACGCACACACATACACACACAGAGAGGCAGAAGCCTTTAGTCTTTAAATTCTTTTGCAAAGTTATGGCAAGCATAAAGTAGAATGGAGATTTGTGATGCCTTGCTTATTTTCAATAATGCATGCATTTATCAAATTGAATAAAAGTTGTTACCAATTTTTCTAATTAACCAAACAGTTGCTAGGTTTCCAGTGTAGTTTTTCTCAAGAATTACTGCCTATGGTAGGGAAATGTAGAGTTTCTTTCTCAGTAAAGTATACTGTGAGGATTTATAAAGATGTAAGTACTTCAACCAAGGAATGATCCAAGTAGAAAGCACTGTAGTTGCATCTTCTCAATTTACTGTGATGGAGACATCGAAATGCCTTTCAAACTCGTTAAAAACATTTTGAAACTCTTGTTCTCAGCCATACCCTGGGACAGCACTTTTGACTTGTCTTTAATTTTCTGAGTCAACAAAATAGGAGTTGGGCTGCAAAACAGTAAGATATCTGCCTTGTATGGAAAAATGGCTTCAAAAGAAGCCCCTCAGTCTGTGCATCTGCTCTGCTGCTATCACCAGGTGTCTGACTGTACAGCACCTGCTGAGTCCAGGTCAGGGAGCGCCTGAGTTGTGCTTTCTTGACACAGAAGGCAGAAAGAAACTGCACAACTGAGTGACCAGCTTGTCAACAACTGTGAGCTTTAACAAAAGCTAAATTTGTAGCTCAGAATAAAACTTCCCCAAATGGCTTGTGGGTTCCTCTCTTACTAAAAAACCGGAGAAAAGGGCAGTACACTTCAGATTTACTGCCCAACTCTTATTTTGAGAGAGTGGGAAATCAGTGTCAGAAGTGACTGAGAAAGTTTTTCATCAGTTACCAGAGTGACACCTATATTTGAGTCATATCTGCCACAACATGGATTCATGTCTGCTAATCTCACATTTGAGTAGAAACAGAGTCTTCACAACCAGCAAAATGGTATGATAAAGTAGGTTACTGTCAACTTGTTTTCTTTAAGTTAATCTATACTTTTTAAATAACTGCTTTGAAAGGATTATTTTAACTTGTAAGTTATTTAACTATCATTTTTATTATAATTGCAAAAAACAGAACTGTCCAGTCCATTAAGATTGTTTAAAAAAAAATCCTTTCAGAAGAATCAGTTGAACTCTGGTTATGTATGTCAAAGGCCACAAAGGAAGATGCATCACATTTAAAATGCCTATACTACATACTTATCATATTATGTGTAAAAATGTGTGAGAAGAATATAAATCTAAAATAAACATATCTAGGTTATGGAGAAAGCATACTGCACAACAATATTCTTGTGTAAGTGCTTAGTAAGATAGGGCCAAGGATATTTATAGTTCCACAGATAACTTAATGCTTACTGCACTAGGAATTCATTCATCCTTCCAATAGGCTTGAGAGGCATTTGTAACCAATAAAGCATATTTGTGTCCGAGCTGAGAGTGGAGTCCGGGCCCCATGGAGCGGACCTGAGACACTTTGGCCCAGTGAGCTTAACTGATGTCAACTGTAAACCTCTTTTCATAAGCATGTTATCAGTCCACACAAGGCTATCCATTCTGATAATCTCATTCCATTTTTCATTTGGTTGTTGAAAAGAGAAATAGATTAATGAGAATTCAAATCCCTCTGGAAAGAAAATCTTCCATATAAGGCATGCCTGAAAAGAGATTTGGAAAAATTACTTTGTCTTTGTTTTACCAAGTAACATTTAGACCATTTATATTTTAAAAATTCTTAACCCAGGTCACTGTGGCTTACTAGGCTAAATCTTTTTAAAAAGTAAAATTACAAAAAAGAAAGAGAAAACAAAATGAGAATGATGTTAGTGGCAGTGACAATGGCATCATGATGATGATGATGATGATGATGATGATGATGAGACCTTTAGGGAAGACTACAAATCTACTAGGCGCTGGTTTACTTGTGTGTGACAAAACTCTAGGACCCATCTCAGATCTAGCAAGGAAACAAAATAGTCCCAAAATGAGTTTGTGATAGGTAAACTACATAAAAAATACATTTGTCTAAACACATCTTTTCCAGTGTTCCAAAACAATAAAACATTTTTGGAGATGGATAATCAGAATCATAGATTGGCTTATGTCAGAACGGAAGGAGCACAAAAAATCTTGTCGTCATATTGCCAACATTACTTTCGTGACCAAGGAGCTAGAGTCCAAAGGGTACCCTTGGAGAGTCTGGAAATATTGCTTCTGCTGCTCCTTCGGTGTACTGGGACTAATAATGCTGGTGCAGTAGCTTCAAAAGGGAATCGCAAGGTTTGAGAATTCTTTAGCCACCAGATTTGGTAAAGAGCCTAGATTTCCAAACTCCCAGGGCCAAAGACTGCCTTTGAGAGAATGGGAAGCACTGTTCTAAAAAATTTCATGTCGTCTATGTTATCATTTAGATCTAACATGTTCCGCAAAATTCTCAAACTTGCGGGAGGTGAATGGATCACGGTTGGCATATTGATCAGCGTGATCATCCCCTGATGAGTTCCGTAGCTGAATGTCCTGCTGGGCGGTGAAGTCTGGCGGAAGGGGGTCACTGAGGGCATGACCCGGAAGGAGAGTCATGTCTCCTGCTCCTTCCTTGTCTCTCTCTGCTTTCTGATCCGTGGGCTGAGCACCTTTTCCTCTGCCTCACTCTTCTGCTATTCTGCTTCTGCGTTGGTGTCAGCTGACTAGCGATTGAAACTGTGAGCCAAGATAAAGCTCTCTCTTCCTTTTTAAGTTTCTTAGGTCAGTGTTTTGTTTCAGCAATGGGAAGATGACTAATAGTCTGTCGGTTAGAGAATAGTTTGGCTTTTATGTTCAACAGAGATATAGCAAAACATTGTTTTTCCCCAAATGTTCCTGCTTCCAATGAGATGACTATAGACTATATTCCTGCCTTAAATAACTTTACTATCCAAGGCTATTTTTCAACTTTACCGCCCCCTAAGTCTCACAGAGATCTTCACTGCTGTGGAGAACCCAACCTTTCAGCAAAATAAACCAGGTTTGACGGATGACGGTAAAGTGATGCTGTATCTTCTTTGTCACCATTTTCTTCAAGGCCATCCGGGTGTCAAACTCCTGATAGTTCAATTGGAAAGCACTGGTCTAGACAGATTTTCAGTGTCACAGGAGTTCATAAGAAAATGAATTTGGTGCCTTTGGGTAGAGCCAGATATGATCTAGCTTCATTGTTGACCATAAATAATTGAGGCAGAAGCATGTGGAAAAGCTGTACTCCCCTTGCTAGCTACTTTCCACATATTTCATTAGCATATTCTTTCTGGGCATTCTATATCTATGTTTAGAACCACTTGGGACAGTGGGGTTCCCTATTTGAGAATGAGAACCAATTTCTTATATTTTTAATAGTTAAAGAACATCAGAGCCATCGAGCTTGGAGAAGCCAGGCTTCTGCCCTCCAGCTTCAGGCCCCGGTGGTGGCCAGAATCAAGGCACGGTAGGAAGCAGCGCTGGCCAAGGGTGTCTCATCAGCTAAGCAAGTAAAGCCTATTTTAGGCCAGAGAGGCTGGGCCCGAGGCTGCACTTTGGCTCCAAGGGAAGAGAGAGCTTCAGATGCTGACAGGGCGAGGGCAAGTGTATGCTCCCCATAGGTTGAGCCCTGTACCCTACAGTTCAGTGAGTCAAGGTGTTGCGTGTGAACCTATAGCTCTCTCCACTGAGCTGCCTCCCAGCAAATTCAAACCGCAGTGACACAGACACCCAGGCAGATGGAAATTAATTAAGATCCTGTGCTGACATTCCCATCTGAGCTCACGCCACCTTGTAGGAGGGGCCACACATCACTCTGAGAGAGCAGACACAGCTGGGGGAGCTGTCTAGACCTGCAGTGATTAAGAAGGGCTCTACTGCCTTAATGTCAAATATGTTTTTATGTCAAGATTGTCTCCTAATTGTAACATGACTGAATTGTCAAAGGGCTGTGGATTTTGGGTTTTTTTTTTTTTTTACACTGGCTATGAAGTGACACAAGTCTTCTCTTTTCTGGTTTCTATTATGTTCCATTGTATGGCTATACATTGAGTCAACTTTCCTTTTTAAGGTAGTGTGTTTTCCATCGGATACCACGCAGTAGCTAAATGTATAAACATATGTTTAGACACTTTGAAAGTCATTTTGAAATTTAAAATGCCTTATGTCGACCATAGGGATTTGGTACTGAAGATGTGTGTGGAGCTGAGAAGGTAGACAATGTATTTTAAGGAAAACTCCCCGTACTTTTGGGGCATGCTTCTCTGACATTAACATATTATTTCTACTTTGTCGAAACACTAAAAGCTATTAGAGGCCAGTATTGACTGATCACTTGCTGATTTTTAATATATAAGTCAAAACTACTCTGGACTCAGTATTTATAAGCTCCCCCAACATCTATAGTTACTCTTTTTCATTTCACATTCCTTCAGAGTAGCTTCTTACTTTCTCCCTTTAAAAATATGATGGAAGAAACATTTGTGCTCAAGATGAAAATGTGTTACATGCAGAGCAGTCTGTTATAGCTGAGTGATAATTCTGTTGATGTAATGGTTCTTAATGAAATGCTGAGGAATTTTCTGCCCTACAAGTCTCAAGGAGGCTGAGTGTGGAGGAGATGGGCCCCCACTGCAGCAAGAAGAACAGCAGAACCCAGATATTTCCATCTTGAGAGGTGATGACATGCTCTTGTCCTCCAGTCCTCAACATTTTTTCCTTAATTACTCCAGAAAGTCTTTCTTTAGTAATTGTTTCTTATGTTTGCTTCCTCTCAAAAATAAATAGAAAAATCTATTTTGCACAAAACAAATTGCACTGTCAAAACAAAAGACAATGTAGACCTTAACTAGAGCAGTAGAGATGGAAAAGAGAAAAATGGAAATGAGAACTACTAGGAACAAGACTTGACAGATTGAGTTTGCAGAGTAAAAGAGACGGTGGTGCCATGGATGACTGTGACACTTGGCAAGGATGCAGCCTTTGAGCACAGGTGGCGTACACAGGTCCAGTGAACACTGCTTTTAATCGCTCATCAACAGACATGATTTTTTTCCTCAATAGTACTCTCATTTTGCCTTCATTCTGTCTTACTTTATTCCAGAAAGAGGGACGCGGCATGGTCCATCATGGACCACTGCACTTGGCAGACTACCGGGAGGAGAACCAAATATGCCCCAGCAGGCCTCATCTAGGCACCCCAAAAATTACAGTCAGTGGTTCAGGGCTAGAACCAGCCAGGCCAAAACAGCCAGCTGGAAGGGGAAAGTTCAGTAAGTCATTCCATCATTCCATTGTTTAGTCAACATGACACTGCCCTTTGCTATCTCCAAACCTACAAAAGAGTATACACAACACACACACACACACACACACACACACACACACACACACACACACACAACCTAGCATGTGTTGAGAAGCACTTTTGGGGGTGGGATTGTACATTTTGACTACAAATCCTATATCTAAGGAAAGAAAAGACCTCCACACTGGAGTACTCGCTCTTACCTCAGCCATAAGCATTTGTTTCTGATGTATTCTAAAGTGCCAGCATTTTTATTTATTTATTTATTTTTTTTTTAGGTTTTTTGAGACAGGGTCTCGCTTTGTGGTTCAGGCTGGCCCTGAGCTCAGCCTCAAACTCACATTACAATCCTCCTGCCTCTGCCTCCCGAGTGCTGGGATTACAGGCGTGAGCCACCACGCCCGGCACTGTGGTATGTGGTGCTGGTTGCTGCTAGGTGTGGGTCTCCACACCCAGTATTGTTATGTGGTTACCGGGGAATCGAACCCGGGTCCTTGCGCTTGAAAGACAGGCGCCGGAACCACTGAGCTAACTCCCTGGCCCAGTGCCAGCATTTGTTAGAGGAGAATTTGACTGAATATTTCTCTAACTTCTTCTCTGTTCATACTGCCATTCCAAAAATGTTGGTCTTTTGAATATGATTATTCCTTGAAAATAACATGTGTAGCTACCACTGAGCCAAATGTTATGATATGCCTTACATAACTTCCTCTCCTCCCAACAACCTGAACATATATACTGATGCAACTCTCAGTTTCCAGATGAAGAAAGAAAAACAGAGAAGTTAAATGACTTGGCCCAAATCACATAATTGAAAATGCATTGACAAGGTTTAACCCTAAAGAGCCTTGCTGGTTACCCAGATATTTTTCAAAACTGTTTTGTGTGATGTATTCATTTGGATAAATTGAGTTCTCTTATACAAGAGCACAGCATTTCACTCATTACTTGCAATCTTTTATCATCTCACAATTGCACAGTTCGCATCTGTATTCATTTGACCCCATGCAAACCTAAGACAGCCTAAGAAATGTTGAGTTTCAGCTTCCCTAGTCTGGTGAATGTTTTTTTGCTGTGATCTAACTAGACCACATGGATTGTTAAGAGTAAAACCAGGACTCTTGCATCTTAGCAAACACCTGCCTCTCTCTATGCAGAGATATATTATAATTAGCTGCTCTTCCTGGAGAGACTGTAAACCTGAATGCAATTAAACAAAAAAAAAAGACAGCAGATTTTATAGCAAAAAAGTGCTTGGAAAGCTATTTAGATGGATGCATATTCAATGATAGCAATTTCAGGGGCAAGGCAGACCTGCCTTGTTTTGCAATGATGTGCTGAACAGCAACAAGTATAGGCCTTTGCCTCTGCGTCGGACTTCATCCTTGTCCATTGGTGCTCACGAAATGTTTGGGGTTCACTTAGGACACTGGCAGGGCAGTCATTCTCTGGCTGTGGCTTCATATTTGTAGGGAGTGACAATGAGCAGGCAGTCTATGCGACTGATCACAAGTCTCATCATTTTAACACTCTAGTGGTAAGATCTTCCCAGGGCCAGATGTGAGTCTTGGAAGCTCATAGAGGGTCTTGTGGTAGCTACAGTTGTGCGAGATGGGATCAGCTGCTGACTCTTGGTTCGTTTTCTTGAGATGTGATATGCTGGTGCTGACTTATGCTCTAGTCTCCTCTGGATAATCTAGTGACTCTGAGAAAAGGCTAACTGCAAATGGGCTATTTTCTTCCAATTTGACTAATGAAATGCCTATAGTACAGCCATTTATAGAAAGAAGTTTGCGCGTCTTTGCAGAAGCAATAATGCTCCCCAACCGACATTCTAGGTGAGACTCCACGACTTACCACAAGTACTCATCACTCACTCAAACTGGATGGGGGAAGAATCAGGGTCCAAAAGGCAGACCACAGTAACCACAGGAGCAACCACACCGCAGGGCCAGCCCCTGGCCAGAAGCAGGCTTGCATCTAAGGAGATCAAGCCTCAGGCAGAGGGGGAAAAAAAAGTACCTGAAACAGATATTTGCTATAAAATACTACAACTGGATGGAAGAGATCTTAGGGATTATATTCCAGGAGAAAAATTAAAAGTAAATGTTGGCCTCATGCTGAGACATATGAGACTGGAGCTGCTATTGAAAAGTGCAAGGCTTGAATGGATCGCTGTTTATTGTGAAGGACGTACCATGTGACTGCTCTTTCCAATACAAAGTGTTTGATGGGGTGTTTCTGGCTACATCCAGAAGCCCACTGTGGACCACTGGCTGTCCAAGTATAGAAATGCATGTAAGTCATTTGTATACACTATGGAATTATGTTTTGGTACATAATTGTTTTGCCCTATAATGAAAATAGAAAACTTTATTCTAAGTTTAATTATCCCCCTGGACATTAGAGTACTATTAATTACTTGTCAGAAATATAACTGCTTTACTTTGAGCTTCCTTTCAAAGTCAGTATGGAATAAGAATCAGAGAAATGTAGCAGTTAATCTGATATTAAGTGTGAAACCAAATTCTCACAAGAGAACATAACAAGCAGGAAAAAAGGGGAATTCTGAAAATCATCATCTTAAGCCATACTGAATTCCAAGTGCTCCATTTTTCAATATTTTCTAGGAGTTCTGCACCAGATGGTTGCCTGGCCACTTGCAGCAGGCCCGCCTTTGTGGATGCCAGGCCCATGTTAATGAAATCAAGGTTGGCTTGTGGTAGACATCAGCCGTTGCAGGATGAGCAGTCCTCAATCATCCATCGTCAGCTATTTCTGTCCCAGTGAGTAAGCCTTTATTTAAAGCACAGAGTAAGAATGTTGTCAGACCACAGGAACAAGCCCTGAGCTGTTTGGAGGTGCTGCAACTCACAGTTCGCAATTAAACCCCTGACTTTTCCATACTGGTCACAAGGCACAGCGGATGCTCTGACATTCAAATTCTTTAAAAAATTAATCAACTTTATAGTATCAATACATGTGTCATCTCTTCCTATGAGTGCAAAATATTGAACTTTTAAAATATCTTATTTTAGAAATAGAGGAAGATGAGTAAGAAAATAATTACAGTGGATTGAATTATTAAGATGTAATCACTGCATCTTTTCTTGTAACTGGGAAGTTGCCATATTCCAGATGTTGAACATGTTCTTCAGTGTGCAGATCTGCAGGGTTGAGTCTTCTTTCAGAATTTTAATTTTAAAAAATCTCCTGACCTTTATTTCTTATGTTTTTTTCTTTTACTTCTTAAATGCTATTTGCTTCCTCCTGCCATTCAGTCAAAACTGATCTGTATTTCAGATTTGGTCACGTAGGCCTGTTCTGTTTCTTTCACTGGGATTCAGAATTCTAGCTTGGGTGTTTTGTATTTGAAAAAACAATTCATTTGATTTGTCTGGGACTTTTTATTTGGTTTTTTTTTTTTTTTTTTTAGGTTTTTTTGAGACAGGGTCTCGCTTTGTGGTTCATGCTGGCCCTGTGCTCAGCCTCAAACTCACATCACAGCAATCCTCCTGCCTCTGCCTCCCACGTGTTGGGATTACGGGCATGAACCACCATGCCCAGCTCTGTGGTATGTGGTATGTGGTACTGATTGCTTTTGGGTGTGAGTCTCCACACCCAGTATTGTATGTGGTTACCGAGAATCGAACCCAGGCCCTTGCACTTGCAAGACAGGTGCTGGAACCACTGAGCTAAATCCCCAGCCCTGTCTGGAACTTTTTAATCTTGTGTATAAGCACATAAAAAGGTGTGTGCCAGGACAGAGTCCACATCATGCCTTTACAATCCAGAGCGGAAAAGAAAACCACCCATCATCCTCAGAGGATGGCAGGTACAGTGGATGTGTTCATTTACAAGGATTACATAAACAGTTAGGGGGAAAACAGTTACATGTATCTTTCAGGAATATTCCTTTTTAAATTGCTTTTCCATTTTGGACAGGAAGTGAACTGTGGCGACAGTCATGGCAATCTTAATTAAATTTCTCTTCCTGACCAGTCTTAACAACATGAAGACAGGTCCTATATGGTTTTATTTGGCTTTGCCAAGAGCTAGGTCATAACTGTTGGCCGGTCAATGGAGTTGGTATTTCTCAGGCTGAGAAGCAGCCCTCCAGGGGAGACAGCCGCCCCCTTCCACTCGGTCCTGGACATCTGACTGCTGCCTCACGTTCTTGGAAGTCCTGGATTCCCGCTGTGTTCAGGAGCACTTGCTGAGGAAAGCAAAGCTGAAAATGGTAGGATCTCTTTCAAATAAATGTAGCTGATGCCTCTAGGGGGTGATCTTTTTTCTTCCATATCATTTTCTTGCTTCCAAGAGGGAGAAAAAATTGCCATCCTCTTTGAGAAAGGCTCAGCAAATTTCCATCTTAAAAAAGAAGCAAAATTTGTTTCTGCCCTCTACATGGTGAAGGCCTATTGACAGAGCGGGGTTTGAATAAAATGTGCTTTTCCTCTGTATATTAATTATATTATAACAGCTGCTCTACAAGCACATTGGATGGTGGAGATCAGATAGGAGGGAAATTTCAACATTATATCAAGAACACGAGTGTTTAAAATGAAGAAGAGACAATGCAATGACTTCTACTGGCCTTGAATGAGCCCCTAGGCTCATAAACCTTCCTCATGTAACAGAGTCCAGAAAGCTGTGCTCTGGCTGAGAGTTTGGGCTGCTCATCTGGGACAACGTCTGTCCACAGCTTTAAGGCAGACAAGTGAAAGAGAAGGACTAGTCTTGACTCAATTCTGTTCATAACTGACTCCAGATGGACCACTCATCACCACCGGACATAGGTTGCTTTTGGTTGTAGTCACAGTGATGTGAGTGGTGAGTACAAACACAGAGGCAATAATGGCAGCTGCCACTATGGCACACAACTGAAAGAGCAGATTCTACGGCCAGCCTGACTAGGATTTCATCCTGGCTCTGACACTTTCTAGCTGTGTAGCCCCACTCAAGCATTTGTTTTCACTTGTTTCTTCTGTAAAATGGGAAAGTAATAGCAGCTACCTTGTTGGTACCTCAGATATTTGGAGTGATACTTGGTACATACTTCAGGAAGTGCTAAAGGAATATCAAATAAAATATACAAGTGTTCCTGGAACATTGCTGTATATTTCCATTTTTCAGATGGGAAAACTGAGATTGAGGTTAAGCTGTTTTTCCAAGGCCAACAACATGCTAAACTGTGACTTTATCTAGGGTTAGTGTGATTTCATTTAAGGATGAGCAAGAGAAACCTTTCCTTAGTCAGAGGACCAGTCAATTACCACACGTATAGACCTTGAATGAATTTGGTGCACACATGTGTCTCCATATTTCTTCACAGAAGTTAGTATTCTCATAGGTATCCACTTAATAAATAGGCATATGTGTTTTACATATTTTTTTAAAAAATAGGAGACCCACATTGATCTCAGAAAAAGCTATTTATAAGAAGGTATTTTCCTAGTGATTAAATCTGATTTGGTAAATTCTGCAGCTTTCCCTTCTTCCTGAGTCTCTTTCAGAAGAGAAAGCTGGTCATGGAACAAGGCGAGTGCTGGCTGTGCCAGGGCTAGGGCTCATCAGCACATCCATGTCTTTTGTGGTTGTCTTTATCTAGGTTAACTGGTATTTTTGGCACACTAACCATTACAATGTTGTGTTTCAAGTATTTCCAAAACTGAAATACACAAAGTCTTTCATTTCCTTTCTGGCTACTAAGATTATTTCAGCTCCACACATGCAAAACAGAGTATTATGCAAGAAATTAATCATATCAGAGTGAAATAGCTACTGAAAAATTGCCAAACACCATAAACATTGGTCAAAATTGAGTTCAACCATTTGCACAGAGAATAATTGAAGCTATGGATTCACTTGGGGTAACTAAGCAACTTTTCATTATGAATTATAAAGCTTTTCAAACATAAAACGATATCTGAGAGTAGTGCATTACCTAAAAGGTTTCGATAAGCAATGAAAAGAGCTTTAAAATATGCAGTAGGGATCAATCATCTAGTTGTATTGCATTACTTATACTTTGTGGCGTCACCTACATTCCTTGATAAACAGTGTCCCATAACCTCTGAGCATTCCCATTATTTTCATCAGCACCAAGACATAAGAAGTGACAAAAGTGTCAGATGATGTTTTATTTACTAATATAAAACAAGTTCTTGTGGAAGTAGACATCTACGATAATAGAAGTTTATGAAGTACATTTCCCAGCACCAAAAATGATTCATATTGTCCTGGGAAGATATAAAGCCAGCTATTTATAATGAATTTTAATTGGAATGTTACTTATCATGTATATTAATTTCCTTTATTCCAGAGATGACATGTCCTGCTTCCTAGGCTGAAGGACAGTTGAGTCTTCCTAAAAAAGAAACAAATCTTCTGGCACCTAAAAAGGTATTTTGTAGCTTTCTTGGTGTCAACTGCCAGAATAAGTACTTTGATGTTTTTACAGTTATTGTTCTGTAGGAGAAATTTTTATCAGTTACATGAGAAATTAAATCCAGTATACTAGTTCAAGAAAAAATAAAAGAGTAGAAAAAAAAACAGAAAATAAAAATATTGGTTGGGAAAATAACTTGATAGAGAAGAGTTTCTTACTTGGAATTTGCTTTGGACTTCTACTCAAGATGCTGCAGGTAAGGATATAAAATAGCACAGAAAGTAGACTATTGACAATTACAGATTTTCTTCTCCAGCAGAAGGCACTGCAAATGTTCATGAATGCCCAGTAGAAGGGAAGTTGAGCTAAGCAAAGAAAAATCAGGAAGGGTAAAGTTGAAGCTGTAAATTACATAGAAAGGTAAAACAGGAGGGGGAAAAGTGGATGCATGAGAACATGGTTTTAAAACCTCTGGGCTTTTGCAAAAATCCAATCTCTTCCCAGCCTTAGTGTGATTTAGGAAAAACTTTGGTTCAGTCAGGTTAATTTCAGGCAGCGAACAACCCATCCCTGCTGTGAGGATCCACTACTCTCCTGACTAGGTGAAACAGAGTTGAGGCAGCCAGGTATTTGGATCTTAATATGACAACATCAAATGGCACCATGGGATATTGGCCAGGCTGCTTTGTGGGAGTGGTATAAAGTAGTCAATGGCCTGTAGATGTACAAAATAATTCACTTCAATTACCAAAATCAATTTTCCAGTATAGAATGAAATATATGGAAATATATCTCAAAAGGTCATTTAAAATTGGTCTAAATGACCCACGAGGCCTGCATTCAGAATTGCATCTTACTTCATATGTAATTCCTGCTCCTCATCATGTTAGCCTATGAGAAGTGTAGCCTCAAACTGCCCAACTGGGACCTGGTAAAACACTAACCATGTTGCATTGTTTCTT
>PVIR01015323.1:0-38494 GCA_004026965.1 Petromus typicus
ACCTATTCCTATATATGACAAGATACTTAATAGTGCAGGGACAATGTCAGCCTCCCTCAGAGCTCATATCCAGGCCTTAGCAATATACCTGAGTATAAAAAATGCTGAATCATTATTTCTCATATGAATACTGATAAGCACAAATCTGCAAGAGTATTTTGACAATCATGTTGACCCTTAAGTGTCTTTCATTGGACATGTACAAGGTATTTAAAACATATTTGAGTCAATTAAGATGTCATCAAAAATGAATGCCTTCTATTGTGTTACATGTTCATCCCTAATGGAAATGAGAATGTCAGTTTCAGAATGCTTTGTGATTCTAGTATTTATGCCTCTTCTGGAGTATAGATGGGTACTTCTTAGATGCAGAATTCCTTCCAGTCAGTGCCAGAATACAGTCAAATTCCTAAAAGGTTGGTATTCTAACACGAACTTGAACGATATTGTCCCTTAAAATATTTAAGACATTTTCAAATGCCATTTAAACAATTTCAAGTGTACTTTAAAACATTTTCAAATGATGTAAAAGCATTAGTTGAAAATGTAGTTGAAGTATTGTGTGACCAATGAGAGGAAAAAAACTATATTGAAACCAGTATACAAGTCTCTCATTTCAGTTCCCCTCTGAATTATTTAATACTTTAATTGAAGCACTTTGAACGACACGGTGGTGTGTGCTGGGCTAAGCCCCAAGCTGCTGTTCTTATTCAGCTCAGGGGAGCATAAGGTGGTCTTTGTGACAAATGCTACGCTTGGTGAAGATTCAGGGACCAGTCTTTAGGAGCTGGCAGACTATTTTATTATCGATCTCATGGATAAAGACAGTCTTCTCACAGGAGCCACAGAAAAGAAATGTAAACAATAGAGCAAGCTGTCTTTGGCAAAGAATCTTTGAAGATCTTAATATCTTCTCCAATTGTCTCAGCAGCACTACACAGCAAAGAGATATTTCTACATTTAAACAGTTACTGCATCCGGCTGGCCAGGAAAATTTTGTCTATTTCAGATGACTAAACTCAGGAAAAAAAAAATAAAGAATGAAAACAGGAACTATTTCCTAGAAGCTTGTGTATGGTTTCAACTTTGGGAAAGCATGACATTTTTGCCATTTAAATATAGGTGCATGTTAAAAAGTTCTTTAGATGTGACCCATCTATAAAATAGTGCACATTTTATAACTTTTCCCAAGAGTTCTTTTTCAAAGTGGCATAGACACCAATTTGTAAGATTTAAGCCATTCTTCCTTTCTGTAATGGTTTTTCAATTGTTCACAGACTCTGGTTTCATTTACCAGTCTTTAGCTAATTAAGGAACATAATTTATATATTGCCACATTGAAAGTAGTCTGTCATAAAAAACATAGACTTCTTCCTGATGAAAGATTTTTGAAACAATTTTAACAATTTCATGGTTTTTGGCTAACACTCAGGGATCACTTAGGTTTTGAGACTTTTTTTATCTTTGTTTTAGTGATTTAGCTGGTGGTTAACCCACTTGAACTTCTTAACAATGGCACTATTGATTTTTAGACTGAATACTTCTTTGCTGTGGGGACATTGTAGGATGTTTAGCAACATTCTTAGCCTCTACTCACTAGATGCCAATTGCCAATTGTGACAATGACAAATATGATAGCTGGGTGTGGTGGTACATGACTAATGTGAGATCTCTGGGAGGCTGAGGCAGGGGATTATAAATGTGAGCACAGTTCAAGCACAGTCTAGATATTTTAGCAATTTAGAAAGACCCTGTCTCATGATAAAAGGAGATGCTGAGGATGTAGCTCAATGTGAAGGACCTGGGTTCAATCTCTAGGACAGTCAAAAAACCAAACCACCAAAGCCAGCCAACCAAACAAACCCAAACAAAACTTCAGATATTGGGAGGCAAATATCTCCTCGGTTGAAAATGTTCATCTACCTTTCTGTCACATCTTTCAAACCAAGACAGAAGAAAATAGTCTGAAGTTATGGTCAGAAGATAAATATAGACCACATATAAATATGATAGATTTAATGTATTATAATATTTCTCATGTTACAAGAATATTAACAGATACCATGCCTAAAAATGTTGAAAGAGTTGTCTGTAGAAATATAATGCAGGTAGTTTAATGTTAAAAAGACCTACTACAGGAGCAGCAGCATTTTGTTGGAAACTAATCCACAGAGAAACTGAAGAATAGCAATATAGACTAAAACTGCCGTCTTTAAGTATTTCCACAGAGGGAATTTGCTCTGAATTCTTGAAATTCCAAGAAGAAAGTCCCCTCTGGACATGATAAAAGCCTTCCTCAGGTTCTCCTATGGCCTCTTCCTGTTTCCTATTCCTTCCAGGTCTTGGACATTTAGATGGGGAATTCCTGAAAACAGTAGTTGGTGTGGGATCTGGGGTTCAAGGAAGAAGAAAAGTTTTAAAAAGTTTTTATTCTAGTATAGTAAATATTTGGTCTTTGTTCCTCATTGTCATACACAGTCTCATTTGAAACCTCGAGAGTGTATTTTGCATGCTAATGTGATGACACGTGGCTGGGTGCCCCAGATAGTTTTTGGATGAGCCCTCCTACCACAAAGACCAAACCATGTGGGCTGGTGGTTGGGACTTTCAGCCCCGTCCTTTGGTCTCTAAGGAGGACAACAAGGTCATGATACAGGAGAGCAAGCCAAGCTCCTGACCAGCTAGCTACCCAGCTAGCTACCTGAAACATGAGTTCGTGTTCTCTAAAATTGGAAGGATGAATTTTAGGAATGACAGAGTTTAAGAGTAGGACAAGCTTTATTGAGAAAGTTTTTGCCTAAGAGACAAAAGGGGGACTCAAATGAGTGACTCACTCATTTGCCAGGGGGGTTTTTATGGAGCAAAGCCATGAGGTGAGGCGGGATTAAGGTGGGACAAAATTACAGTCAACCAGTAACATTGCACATATTGTCACTCACGTAATATTGGTACAATGAGATATCACAAAATGGACAAAACCATGATCAGTAAGATTATAAGTATAGTTGCTCAGGTAATAAGTGGGGACCCAATGAGAAATCAAGTCATGTAACAAGCATACAAGAATTTTTAGTCTGGGGTCTTTTCCAGGAGAGCTAGGTTGAAGTCCTGGTCCTCCACCCTGGGAGACTCACCTACTTAGAATATCAGACTGATGCCTATTTAGAATATCAATCACTGCTGTTAGTCCTTCATGGGTGGGGTTTAGTGGAGGTCTCTTTGTCCATGTTGGCTCTTTATATGTGAGTTTTTCAGGGCCAGCCTGTCTGCAGCATGTCTAGTTTACCTATAACAGTCAGACATTAAGTTTATCACCAAGAGCCAATGATTAAGTCAACTGTGTCAATATAATGAAAACTCTATAAAAATCCCCTCAGAGGTGAGGTTTGGAGAACTTCGGGGTTGGTGAACACATCAAAGCACTGTGGAGGTGGTGTAGCTGGAGAATGCACAGATGCTTTATGGTCCCTGGTGTCTGAGTTGTGTTTTATAGCAAACTCATGACAGTAAAACACTTTCATATGCTCTTTGAATTGTAATAGATTATTGAAATTGAGGAGAGATTGGTAGGAGCCTGGAACTCTTCATGGCAATAGAAGCTCAAGTGGGAGAGTCTTAGGAGACTGAGATATTAACCTAAGTGGGTATCTGAGAAGCGATACTGGAACAGGAAATACACATTTGGAGTCAGGAGTTAGAAAGAAACTCAGAAGTATTATAGAAGGGTAAAAACATTTGAAATTTACAGCTCAGCACATGATTGCAAATTGCATATGTTCTTACACCAGATCCAGGTCAAAGAATGAAAGAGCATCAACCCAGAAACCCTTCTGTTCCTTCTTCCAACCATTGCCTCCCTTCCCCCAAAGGTAATTGCTGTTCTGACTTCTAACACTACTAGTTTTTTTGGTCTTGAACTTTATAGGCCTTTAGGTGCTATGGGCTCCAAAATGAACTTACTTTATGATAAACTGCACCCTTTAGGGACAGGTTGTTAGACTTTTGTCATAAGGAACAAAGCTCCTCTGCTTCTTCATTTTCAAGTAATCTTATGCCTGAAAGTCTGTTCATTCTTAGAACTAATTTTTTAGATCCATGTCCAGAGACTTAGTAGTATTAAGCAAATAGCACTTATATATTAAAGCCTGGTTTTTAATTAATGAGAGCGAGACTATAATTTATGAGCAATTATTGACTCAATAAAGTTAATTACAGCCCAGCATATGTGACCAAAGCTGTAATATTAATCAAATCTACTCTGACCTTTTCTGTATAACTTGTGGTAGGAATGCAAATAGGTTTGAAATGATTGCATTTGAAAACCAGTACAGTAGTTAAATATATCTCTGAAGCTAGAGTTAGGGCTGAATCTTTAACATTTAGTACCTGTGCTTTTAGCCTAATTAATCTCTCTGGATCTCAAGTTTTTTCATCTGTAAAATAGGGATAAATTATGAATAATAAAGTAGTTAAAAATGAAAAGTTGTGAAGAATAAATGAGTTAATACATGTTATGAATAATAGAGTATGTAAGAGATAAAGAATTTATGTATATAAATATATTATTTAAATAAATCCATGTTTGCTATTATCAGTAGTACTTAGAACCATATTAGCACCAGAAAGGAAGCATGAAACCACGACATCAAATACTTACCACACAGCTGAAATTGGGAATTATTGCATATTTATAAGAATATGGATATAGCAACATCTGAGCATATGCATGAAAGGAGAGATATGCCTTAATGTGCTTTCTGTGTTTTCGGAGGAAGTTGGCTACAGCCTTGACCTCTGGCTCAGATTCTGGGAAAGGGCCACAGTAGGTATCATCACAAGGGTTCACAGAGGCACCTTCATCTGCAAATCAGAAAAGAAGTTACAGTGGGTGTCAGGTAGGGAAGATGTAAGAAAGGTGGCATTGCCGAGTTATATCTTTTAAAATTTTGGTATATTTTAATATTATAAGCAATTCATTTAATTTCTCATTTATAGAAATCCATAATGAAAATTCTGAGGTGATTCCAGCTCCTGTGGCTTGAGAGAAAAATAGGTACTAGTTGATTAAACCTGCAATAACCATTTTAAAGGAATGGTTTCACCTGTCAGTTCTTTTGCTAGCAAAGCACATAGTTTGCTAAAGCAGATGAGGTCTCCCATTTCTGTTTCATGACACCTGTACTTTCTCTTCATAACATTCAATATGCTTTCAATTATTTACTCATTTAACCAATGTTCACAGTACTGTAGGTATCTAGGGCTAGGAGTAGACCTGGCCTGTGTCTTAATATAACCTACATCTTTTTGGTGTGTCTTTATTTTATGACATTTTAGATACACATAATGATAACATTCATCAAAGGGAATTTGTACCTGTACATGATACAGCTTGCTTTTTCTTTTTAACCCATTCCATCTCCCTTCAACCCTTCTTCCTCTCATTTATAAAGGCTTGTTTCCATTTTTCCTTCTATCATTTTTTCCTTGTCCCTTCTCTTTCCCTTTCCTCCCCTCTCGTTCCCCTTCTCCATCTGAATTCTTTGTTCTTTGTTGAACTCTAATACTCTGTGAAGGAAGGCACTGTGTCTTTCTTGCTGGATTCTTGACAACTAGAACAACAGTGTAACAAATGTCTTACAAATATTTATTGAACAAGTGACGTCAGAAAGGGCTGTACTTCTATAAAAGTTTCTGATAAGATACAAATATTGATATACGGAGAACATAGGTTAGTCAGAAATAATTCTGTAGGACCTTGCCTAACCAATTTCTATTATAGTATTTTTACATCGATTTTCAAAATGGTTCATAAAACCCAAGAGGCTTTTTTCAATTAGCTCTTTAGTCAGTTAAATTTTAGTTTAAACATTTTCAATATTTAATTTTAATTTTTTTAATAAAAAGGCCCATCAAATAGCATAAAGTAAGAGGTCATTTTGAGGAAGGAACTAAAGAATCTGTAATCATGAAGTATTACCATTCTAAGAAATTTTGGAAGTAATTAAGTGTCCATAGTTATTTGCCATTCAGGGCTGTCACTACCCTTCATCCATCTCTAAAAATAACTTTCTTCATAAACTAATGGTGAGACTATAAGATAGCCCAATTTTACTGAGTATGAAAAGAGAACCAACACAGTCTAAATCTTGAGGACACTAAATGTGGATCATGTGATCTGAGGTAACACACCTACAAAACAAGAGTTGCCACAAACACTGGCAAGAGTTGCCAGAAATTGGGGAAGGGCGAGGAACCAGTCCTCCCCAGAGTGTTCATGGGGAGGATGGCCCCACTGATATTTTGAACAGACAGGATCAAGATAAGAAGCTCCACTGGACTCTCCCTCTTTTTGAATCTCATTCTGGGGGTGTCCCAGAAGCAAGTGGGACATGGTGGCACTCAGCATATAATGTTCAAACTATAGCTGAAGCTCTGAGGGAAGCAGGAAAAAGAGATAATTTTGGAACTTCAATGTTAAGCACTCGAAGGATGAAAACAAACTGAATTAATTCCAGAGGGGGTAGAACTAATGAGCCAGAGAACACGAGAATTTATAGTAGGGCTGGTAAATATTCTCAGGGGCAGATAAAATGCAACAAACAAGGACATAAAGTTATATATTAAAAAGTGAATTGAATACGGATATATAAAACAATTTATGAATTGAATATAATTGAATTAATGAGGTGAATGGAGTTTAAAATATCCACAGAAGATAGATTAAAAAATAGATAAAAAGATTAAAAAGTGTGAAATTAGAATAAGTATCAATATCTGTTAATAGAGAGTTGAGAAGGAAAGAAAACAGTGAAATTGTGAAGCACAGGTAACTAAAATTTCTCCACAATGAAGGAAAGAACATTTTGAACACGAATTCATTACTTCCAGTTCTTGGCAGCTAGAAGTCTGAAACTAAGGTGTCAGCAGGACAGACTGTCCTTGCCAAGAATGCTCCAAGGAAGAAAGTTTCCTTGCCTTTTCCTAACTTTTGGTATTTCTGGCAGTTCTTTTTTTTTTTTTTCTTAGGTTTTTTGAGACAGGATCTCACTTTGTGGTTCAGGCTGGCCCTGAACTCAGCCTCAAACTCACATCACAATCCTCCTGCCTCTGCCTCCTGAGTGCTGGGATTACAGGCGTGAGCCACCACGCCCGGCACTGTGGTATGTGGCACTGATTGCTGCTGGGTGTGAGTCTCCACAGCCAGTATGGTATGTGGTTACCGAGGATGGCACCCAGGTCCTTGCACTTGCAAGACAGGTGCTGGAACCACTGAGCTAAGTCCCTGGCCCTTTCTGGCAATTCTTGTTTTGCAGGTATATTACTTGTTTCGGCCGTCCTCTTCACATGCCCTCCTTTGCTCCTCTTGCAACAATAGTAATTGAATTTAGAGCCTACTCTAATTTTAACTAATTTGATTTAATTTTAATTATTTCAACAAACACTCAATTCCCACATATCATACGGAGTTTCCAGGTGGACATGAATTTTTTTTGGGGGGGAAATACTATATTACTACAGTGTTCTGAGGGGTTCCCCAGCAGAAAATCTAGGTCCTCTATAAGAAACATTCCTAAAGCATTGTTTGTTACACAAAGTAGAGGAGGCTTCAAGATATCTTGGCTAAAAATCAACTTTAATATTAGTTTTATCTGTATTATAACCTACAAAAAGGTATCTGGTAGAAAATAAGACACTACTCATAAATCTAGGAATTAACCTATCACATTATTTATGGCTGTTAGAAATAAAATCTTCAAAATCTATCAAAGTTCTATGATTAAGAACTGAATTAGAGTACTAGAGAGAACTGTGTCCCATTCCCATTACTTAAAAAAAAAAAACACAACCTTCCTAGCAGTGAATTAAATTGTTTTATGCAGCCTTTCAACAATAAAGGGTTTTAAGACATGGTTCTACTTTCATTTTAGAGTAAGCTTGTCAAAACTTACAAAGATAAAGCAAGCATATAATTAGATCAAGATTCCACAAACAACAATCTAGGTGAGAGATGTTGGCAGCTGAAATTGGGGTAGTGTTAGGAATGGTAGCAAGGAAATGCATTAAAGAAATATGTGGAAGATTAAAATTGGTGATCTTTTGAATATGTAGAGTGGTGAAGGAGGTGCTTGACGACATTATACATTTCTGGGTTAGCTTAGTTGAGTAGTATTGGTAGAAGTATTGGAGAGATGAGGAACATGAGCATGTAGGGAGAAAAGGGAGATGTTGAATTCCATCTTAGACATGTTGCATTTGAGAAGCCTAGAAAAGCCTGTAGCAGTGTCTAAGAGTACTGAATGCAATCACGGTGCTCGAAGGGAATATTAAGTTGGAAAAGAGTTTATGGCCTATCATTTAATGATAATAAAATTATTCAGAATGTCTTTTGGTTGAGAATAATAAAGAAAGCAGCAGACTTTGAGGTATTTGAAAGAGGCAGGACATTGTTGAGACACAATACATGATGTCTGCAATTTAAAGGGGGAGGTTTATTTTGGAAGATATTTGTAGAAATTTTAGTTGCTGGTCTTCTGGGCCGAAGGGAGGAAGTTGTGGCACAGGAGCATGGCAGAAAAAAGCTGCTTACAGCACAGCAGACAAGAAGCAGAGAGCACCAGAGGGAGACGGTTCTTTCAGGCCACAGTCTCACTAACCTGTCCCTTCCAACGAGGCTCAGACTCTTACCAGCAAGTCTGCTATAAGCATCATAATCCAGGAACCTTTCAGTGGTCTGTTTATGATCAAAAGAGCCTTTGTGGGGACATCTGGATATAAATGCTAACAAAGAGTAAGTGGAACCTGTCATTCATTCAAAGCAAGGAAGAGTTATCAGGAAAAGAGAAGGACCATGTGTGCTAGTTAGCTTTTCATCACTCTAACAAAATACCTGAGAAAAACAATTTACTCCAAGTATGGCAGGGCACATCTGTGATTACAGCACTCTAAAAGCCTGCAGCTGAGACAGAAGATCACAAATTTGAGCCCAGCCTGAACCACTTAAAAGGCTTATTGAGATCCTGTCTGAAATTTAAAAAGTAAAAAAAAGGGCTTGAGATATAATTTAGTGTGAAAGTCCTGGCTTCAATCGCTTTTCCAAAGAAGAGGAAAATATTTTTTTTTTTTTTTTTTTGAGGAGGAGGAAAGGTTTATTTTGGTTCAGTTTCTGATGTTTCAGCTATGGTTACCTGGCTTGATTGCTTTTTAGCTTGTGATGAAGCTGAATATCATGGTGGGAAGCATGTAGTGGAGGGGAATGCATTTCAGCTCATAGAAGACAAAAAGAGGAGAGAAAGAGACCAGAAACATATTTTCCCCAAGATCAACTCCCATTACCCACTCGTTAAACTAGGGTCAATCATCTGAATTTCCATTATCTTTCAGTAATGCAAAGTTTGAGTTTATTGATGGACTAATCTAGTAATAAAGTGAGAGCCCTTATAATCTAATCACCTTTCAAAATTCCATCAGTTGCTAACCACACCTCTACTTACCACATGGCTTTGGGGTATGTTTTAGATCCAAACCATAATAGTGAAAATAGGTCCAGTGAATTTCTTCCTACACTGAATAAAAGTTGCAAATATGTGCTGGTGAGCTTTCCTCCAAAAAAAGAATGATGAGTAACTAAGAAACACACATGATGAATATTGCTTTTGAGTGCCATCCAGCATCAAGGCAGGCTTGCAAAAAACATTACTGTGTGTCCTCATCCATCTTCTGCACTGTATCTAGCACTGTATGACTCTTGGGTCTTCTCAAAATCAAAATGACTATGAAAGATTCTCTGTCCTCTTATGCTGATCCAACCCATAATTGTAAGTGTGCCAGTATTTGCTTACTTCATATTTAATGTAACAAGTTGACACTTCCTTATAAAATACCGTAAGATGCTGATTCTTGAGACAAGTCTAGTCTCTGACAGGTTGTAATACACATGTAAAATGAAAGAAGTGTATTTAATTTTATAGTAATAAAAAGTACCTGGAAAATTTTGCTATAGAAATATTAGGAAATGGTAGGGGCAAAGACTAGATATTTTATACACTAAAAGGAGTGAATGGGAAGAGAGGAGGAGGTAAGGTGGGCAAAGAGTGAATATCTTGTAGGAAGCTTTGTCCATAAGGGGAGAGAAGATATAAAAGCCAAAGGTAAGCTTGAGGGTAAGTGAAGGGTAGCATTATTATTTTTTCTTTTTTGTTATTGAAATCTTTATTGGTACATTACATATACATATCATGATTGCACTCCACAATGAGAATTTGTGCCATTATATCACACAACTTAATTCTCATTTTTTCCCCCTAGCCCTACCTACCCTACCACTCTCTCATATACATGTATATGTATGTTTTTTTTTAGACAGTCTCACTTTGTAGTTCAGCCTCAAACTCACATCGCAGATATCCTCCTGCCTCTGCTGACCAAGTGCTGGGATTACAGGCCTGAATCACCACGCCTGGCACTGTGGTATGTAGTACTGATTGCTGGTGGGTGTGAGTCTCCATGCCCAGCGTTATTGTATGTGGTTACTGGATTGAACCCAAGTCCTTGCACTTGCAAGACAGGTGCAGGAACCACTGAGCTAAATCCTTGGACCCCAGGGTATTATTTTTGAACATTTCTATAGAAGCAGTATGGAAAAAGCAGAATAAGAAGACAGATTCTGGAGAAGGTTCTATAAAGTATGTGAGTGAAAGAGATTGACTACCAGCTGGAGTACAGGCATTGAAGTGTAGATGAGATTTTTGATTTTTTCTTTCCTTCTAATGCTTTGGCTTGCTCTCACATCAATAAGAAACTTTTAAGTATGTGTTCCTTTTTATGTAATTTCTGATAATATATAATCTATATATTTTTTGGCTAATATCCTATAGTATCTTGTCTATTGTTGGGTGTTGTGCTTATTTTTCTTTCTGCCATGATGAACACTGAATACAGAAAAATGACGCATTACAATCAACTTAAGTACTGCAACAGATATTAAAGTACACATATCCTTACATCTGAGAAAGAATATTTCTACAGGACACTAGCTTGAAACGCAAATCCACATGATTTAAACTTTTAAATTTAAAGGAAAGATTACATTAATTTTCAGATTTTTGTCTGCCAAAATTGTAAGAGTTCCATTTCTTAATCCCTATCAGTAATCGCCTATAGATATATCACCTTTTGAATTTTGTTAGTTTGATAGTAAAAATTTTTAAAAACATTTTTTAATCTTTCTTGGTACATTACATATACACATCATGATTGCACTCCATAATGGGGATTTGTACCAGTATAAGACACAACTTAATTCTCATTTTTTCCCATAGCCCTACCCACCCTACCACTCTCCCATATACATAAAATTTGTTTCCTTACTTTTTTGTTACAATCTCATCATTTTCCCCCCTTCTTCTATTTTACATTGAGCATTTTCTCTTTCACAATATATAACATACAATTCTAGGACTCATTTACATCTTTATTTTCTCATACCAGAGAAAAGATGCGATATGTACCTATCTGTGACCTATTTATTTCACTTATGAGGATATCCTCAAGGTATTTCCATTTAAGTATAAATGATTCAAACTTATTTTTTTATGGCAGAGTAGTACTCCATTCTGTAGAAGAACCACAGCTTTTTTTATCCATTCTCCAGCTGATGGACACTTGGGTTGGTTCCAAGATGTAGCAATCACAAATTGAGCTGCTATAAACATGGGTGCACATATGTCACTGTGATATGAGTCTTTTAATTCTTGTGTGTATATATCTAGCAGGGTGATGGCCGGGTCAAATGGGACCTCCACTCCTAGCTTTTTGAGGAATCTCCAAACTGATCTCCACAGGGGTTGTACGAGTCTACAGTCCCACCAACAGTGGAGAAGGGTTCCTTCTCCACAGCCTCACCAACATTTGCTGTTGGCTGATTCTGAAATGTCAGCCATTCTATGTGGAGTGAGATGAAATCTCACTGTTTTCATCTGCATCTCTTGAATGACTAATGACGTTGAGCATTTCTTCATATGCTTCTTAGCTGCTCTTCTTCCTCTGAAAAATATCTGTCCATTTCAGATGCCCATTTTTGAATTGGGTCATTAAATTTGGGTGGGCTGATTTTTTTTGAGCTCTTTATATATTCTAGATAGTAGCCCTTTATCTGAGGAACAGCTGGTAAAGATTTTTTTCCCACATTTTTGGTTGCCTTTTTGCACTGTTGGTGGTTTCCTTTGCTGTGCAGAAGCTTTTTAAAAGAATGAGGTCCCATTTGTTGATTTCCTCAGCCAATTCCTGTGCTATAGAAGTTTTGTTCATGAAGTCTTTCCCTAAGCCAGTGTCTTCAAGAGTTTTACCTAACCTGTTTTACAGTAGGTTTTGAGTGTCTGTTTTAATATTTAGGTCTCTTATCCACTTTGATTTTAGCTTGTTACATGGTGAAAGAATTAGATCTAGTTTTAGCCTTTGGCAAGTTAAAGCCCAGTTTTTCCAGCACCATTTGTTAAAGAGGCTATCTTTCCTCCATTGAGCATTTTTTGCTCCTTTGTCAAAGATGAGGTGGCTCAGTGTTATCTGGAGTAGTTGCTGGATCTTCTAGTCTACTCCATTGATCCTCGGGTCTGTTACTTTGCCAGTACCATGCAGTTTTTATCACAGTGGCTTTATAGTATAGTTTCAGGTTTGGAGTTGCTTAGAACAGGGAGCAACATGTCCCTGTTGCTTAGAATTGCTTTGGCTATTCTAGGTCTTTTGTGGTTCCAGATGAAAGTTTGAATTTTTTTCTCTAGATCTGTGAAATATGTTATTGGGATTTCAATCAGGATTGCGTTGAATGTGTTGAGTAGTTCTGGGAGTATATCCATTTTGACAATATTGGTTCTTCCTACCCAGGAGCAAGGTATGTCTTTCCATTTTTTGATATCATCTTCTATCTAATTTTTCAGAGTGCTATAGTTTTCAGAGTAGAGGTCTTTGACCTCATTTGTCAGATGGATTCCTAGGTATTTTATTTTTTGGGGTGCTATTGTGAAAGGGACTGACTCTCCAATTTCTATCTCAGTGGGTCTACTGTTTGTGTATACGAAGGCTATTGATTTTTGAACGTTGACCTTGTAACCAGCTATGCAGCTAAAATTGGCGATTAGGTCCAGCAGTTTTTTAATTGAGTTTTTAGGATCCTCTAGATAGAGTATCATGTCGTCAGCAAATAATGACAATTTAACTTCTTTTTTTTCCAATCTTTATTCCTTTTATTTCTTTCTCTTGCCTAATTGCTATGGCTAATATTTCCAGAACTATTTTGAACAGAAGTGATGAGAGAGGGCACCCTTGTCTTGTTCCTGATCTTAGTGTGAAAGGTTTCAATTTTTGACCATTTAGTATGATACTGGCTGAAGGTTTCTCATAGATAGCTTTTATTAGTTTGAGATACAGACCATCTATTCCAATCTTCTGTAGAGTTTTGAACGTAAATGGGTATTGTATTTTGTCAAATGCTTTTTCTGCATCAATTGGGATGACTATGTTTTTTGTCCTTAAGCCTGTTAATATAATTATAACATTTATTGATTTACATATGTTGAACCATCCTTGCATCCCTGGGATGAATCCAACTTGGTCAGGGTGTATACTCTTTTTAATAATTCTCTGTATTCTGTTTGCCAGGATCTTATTGAGGATTTTTGCATCAATATTCATTAGAGATATTGGCCTGTAGTTCTCTTTCTTGGTTGGGTCTTTTTTTGCTTTTGGAATCAGGGTAATGGTTGCTTCCAGGAATGAGTTTGGGAGTGCTGCTTCCCTTTCAATTACATTGAAGAGTTTCAGAAGTAGAGGCACTAATCTTCTTTAAAAGTTTTATAGAATTCAGCAGTAAAACCGTCAGGTCCAGGGCTTTTCTTTGTTGGCAAGTTTTGAATTACATTTTCAATTTCACAGATTGTTATTGGGGCATTTAACATCTCTATATCTTTATTCAGCTTTGGGAGTTCATGTGTCTAGAAATCTATCCATTTCTTCTACATTTTCCATTTTATTGAAGTATAAATTTTCAAAGTAGGTGTTTATTATCCTCTGGACTTCCTCTGGGTTGGTAGTAATTTCTCCGTTCTTATTCCTCATAGCATAAATATGAACCTTTTCCTTCCTTTGTTTAATGAGGTTGGCTAAGGATCTATCAATTTTGTTTATCCTCTCAAAGAACCAACTTTTGGATTCATTGATTTTTTTGAACCGTTTTCTTGGTTTCTATTGCATTAATTTCTGCCCTGATCCTTATAATTTCTTGCCTAGTGCGAGCTTTGGGTTTGTTTTGCTCTTCTCTTTCTAGTCACTTGAGGTTCAGCATTAAATTGTTTATTTGAGTTTGCTCCGTTTTCTGGATGTAGGCTTTCACTGCTATGAATTTTCGTCATAGAACTGCTTTCATTGTGTCCCATAAATTTCTATATGTTGTACTGGGGTTATCGTTCAGTTGTAAGAACTGCTCGGTTTCTTTAATTTCTTCTGTGGCCCACTGGTTGGTCAGCAGAATGTTGTTCAATTTCCATGTGTTTGTGAAGATCCTGGGCTTTCCTTCCTATCCAACTCCAATTTCAGGGCACTATGGTCCAACAGTATACAAGGGATAACTTTAATCCCTTCATATTTGCTTAAACCTGTTCTATGAACAAGCACATGGTCTGTTTTGTAGAATGATCCATGAGCAGCTGAGAAGAATGTAAATTCTGACTTTGTGGGGTGAAATACTCTGTAAGCATCTATTAAGTCCATTTGCTGAAGAGTCTGGTTGAGCTCAAGGATTTCCTTGGTGACTTTTTGTCCAGTCAATCTGTCTCTTTGTGACAGTGGGGTATTGAGGTCCCCTACTATGATTGTATTGGAGTTTATCTGGTTTTTCAAGTCCATTAATACTTGTTTTATATAGTTGGGTGCATTAGAATTTGGAGCATAGATATTTAAGATTGTGATTTCTGTCTCTTGGATTTTTCCCTGAACTAAAAGATAGTGTCCTTCTTTATCTCTCTTTATCAGTTTTGGCTTGAAGTCTATTTTGTCTGCAAATAAAATCGTCACTCCTGCTTTCTTGCTGTTTCCAGTCACATGGAGTATTGTTTTCCATCTCTTTACTTTTAGTCCATGGGTTTCTTTCTGAATTAGGTGTGTTTCTTGTATGCAGCAGATTGTAGGATCTTGTTTTTTGATCCACTCTGTATCTCTTAATTGGCGCGTTGAGTCCATTGACATTAATGGTTATGACTGATATAGGTAAATATAGTGCTGCCATGTTTTCCTGTTCTTGGCTGTGTTATTGTACTTCTGCCCTTTTCCCATCAGTTTCTTGTTTGGTCCCATGGGTTGACTCGGTTAGGTCTCATAGATTTGTAACTTTCCTTATTTTTCTCCAAGATATTCTTTAAAATGTTTTGGAGCACAGGTTTCATATTTGTGAAATTTTTTAGGTGTTCTTTGTCATGAAAGTATCTTATTTCCCCATCAATTTTGAAGGATAGTTTGGCAGGATACATCAGTCTGGGTTGGAAGTTGTTTTCCTTTAGGGCTTGGAAGACTTCACTCCAGGCTCTTCTTGCACTGAGTGTTTGAGTTGAGAAGTCCGCTGTGATCCTGATGGGCTTCCCTTGGAATATAATTGTTTTCTTTTCTCTGGCTGCTTTCAGTATTTGATTCTTTTTTTGGATATCTGGGACTTTTATGATGCTATGCCTAGGTGTAGATTTTTTTTTGTCACGGGCATGTGGCGTTCTATATGCTTCATATATTTGTATGTCCAATTCTTGACCTTTTTCTATGAAGTTTTCTGCCATTATATCTGTGAATAGCTTTTTGATGTCTTTAGCATTGTCTCCTGCTTCCTCAGTGACTCCAATCAATCTTATATTACTCTTCTTTGAATCATCTAGGAGCTGTTGGATTGCCTTTTCATTATCGCTTGCTTTTTTCCATAGATTATGCCTTTCCAGCTAATTGGTTGAGATCCTGTCTTCTAGGTCTGAAATTCGGTCTTCTGCCAAATTCATTCTATTGCACAAACTTTCATTTTCTTAATTTCCTGGACTTCTGCTTGTAGGTGTTTAAAAGGTTCCAGTGG
The DNA here is from genome assembly GCA_004026965.1 of Petromus typicus. NCBI lineage: Eukaryota > Metazoa > Chordata > Mammalia > Rodentia > Petromuridae > Petromus > Petromus typicus. Next base: position 16,097 of record PVIR01015323.1, read on the forward strand.
TTTTGCTATTTTGGATTCTATCAACTCCATGATTTCCTCTTTAGCTTTATTAATCATCATGTTGAGAGTGTCCAATATCTCTGCTTTCATTTCAGAGATAAGTTCTGATTTCCATTTTACTAGATCTGCTTTGGTTACCATTTTTGAGAACCCTGGAGACTGGGCTTCAAACTTCTCTATTTCTCTTCCCCCTGTGTTACCTTGAGGTGAGGATCTATGTATCTGAGACTTTGAGTATTTCCTCATCTCTGACCTGCCCTATTTTCTGGCCCTGTTTGTTGCAAGTCACTTTCCTCCTAACAGTTAGGAACCTTAAAATATCAGTGTTTCCTGGGTGGTTCTTTGCAGTCTGTATTGGGACCTAAAGAAAAACCCCTAGTTCTGGACACCATATGAGGCACTCAATATAGTCAGAACACTTCCTGTCTGCTTTGGAGGCAGGAATACTGTGGCTCCTGAACTGCTATAATGGTGCTGTCTGAGGTTCCAATGGGCCCACCTGCTCACCAGTACAGAGGTCTGGGCTCACTTGTGCAGTCAGTCTGGAGGCCAGTAGGCTGTAGGCCCTGTGCAGCTGCAATGGTAGGGGCTGTTGTTCCAACAGGCCCACCTACTCACCAATACAACTGAGTGGATGTGCTTCTGCAGTTACTGTGGAGAAAGTCAGACTCTGACCTGCTAACCTCAGTCCCTGGGCGCTCTTCCAGCATGGGCCTGGAAGCCAGTAAGCTCTAACCCGGCTCAGATTCAGTGACGCAGACTTGGTGCCACAGTCACTGTTTCCCGAGCCACCCGCTGCTAAACTCAGTCCCTAGGCGCTCTTCTGGAGTGGGCGTGGAGGCAGGTAAGCTCTAACCCTAGCACAGATTCGGTCTTGATAGTAAAATTTTAATTTGCTTTCATACTAAAAATGTGTCTATATTCATGTTTATGTTAGACAGAACTCTTCTCTGAATTGCTTAATCATGTTTGTAGCTCATTTTATTTTCTTTTGGAATTATTATCTTTTTCCTAGTCATGAATACAAATGCCTTAAAGATTGTCATCAGCATTTTATCTTATCCTTGAAACTATAATTTTTGTAATTATTTATGGTAACTTTTCTGATGTTAGATATTTAACTTTTTATGTAATAACTATACCTTTTCATTTAAAAATTTTTAATGTTTTTTATTGTGAAATAGATAAATTTTATATACATATCATGATCACACTCAACATTGACATTTTTTCCCAGTGTATGACATGATTTAATCCTCATTATTTATATCTTTTATCTTTTCCTTTTGGGTGGCTCTTGGGTTTGTGTTAGCTGCACAAGTTTTCCTTATCACTAAAGATAGTAGGTATTTTCTTTCTTTTTGGGGGGCGGGGTTTGAGACAGGGTCTCGCTTTGTAGTTCAGGTTGGCCCTGAGCTCAGCCTCAAACTCACATCACAGCAATACTGCTGCCTCTGCCTCCCAATAGCTGAGATGACAGGCGTGAGCCACCATGCCCGGCACTGTGGTATGTGGTACTGATTGGTGCTGGGTGTGAGTCTCCACGCCCAGTATTGTATGTGGTTACCAGGATTGAACCTGGGCCCTTGTGCTTGCAAGACAGGCACCAGAACCACTGAGCTACATCCCCGGCCCCATAATAGGTATTTTCTAGATGTTTTTCAAGAAATTGATTTTATTTTTCCATGTTTCTAATTCTGCTCATTTAAAAAAATGATTATAATTTTGGTTTTTTCATATGGACAGCATATTTATTAAGTATACCATATTTTTTCCACTGGATAAAATTACTGCTTGCATCATCTATTAAGGACTGCTGCATTTATGGATCTATTATTGGATTTTCTGTCTTGTTCAGCTTATCTGGTTACTATTACTTGATCATTCTATGGCAGCACTTTTAGAAGTATGTTTTAGTACTAGGCAAGAAGTTCCTTGCTCTATTTTTCTTTTTGCCTATTTGTTTTCTATTAAACTTTATGATAATTTAATTGCTAAAAGTAAAAAAAATGAGATTCTAATCAAAACTGTATTTAATTACATTGATTTGGGGAGCATTTTATTATCCTATACTGAGTCACCCAACCTGAATATAGCTTATATTACTCCATTTGTTAGACTGGGCTCTATGTTCTTCCATTATATTTTATCACTTTCTTTATTTTTATTGTTTCTATTGTTAATTTGAATAGATAAATATTTTTTCAGATCTTTTTAGTATGTTGTGCTGAAGCTACTTCCTGAACTCATTCACATTTCTTGTATCTTCTTTCTGGTGTCTCCATTTCTGGGTCTATGAAATGTAACCTGGGGAGGTAGGTACCTTTATCCTTTATTTTGGAGGTTTATGTATTGAAAAATATGGCCCTCTCAACACATTTTGTATGCAGTATTCTAGTATATGCTTACTTCATATTTAGTGTAACAAGTTGCCATTTCCTTAGAAAATCAGATACTCTTCTCAATAACTCTAAATTTCTAAAGGTAAATTGCTTACATTGTTCAAAATATCAAGGACAATAAAAAACCTCATTTTTCATCTTTTCTGTTCATTTAAACTACTTTTAAAAGCCACTCTTGATTTTCAAAGAGGATCTATTATCATTGTTTTTCAGTGTACAAAGTGTACATTGCTGCCTCTTATATAATAAAACTGAATTACTGATTTTCTTTAATACTGATAGTAAGAAGGATGACTCTTTGGTATTTAAAACAGAGCTGATGATACTCTTTGTTTTTGGAAAAACAGTCCAGATACAGGGCAAGTTGTGGGCGGTGATGCATCTTGCCTTGGGTCCATTGGTTGTGTAGTCACAATGCTCTTCTCACCTCAAAGCTATTTGCCTATCCATAGCATCCTCCCTAACTTTAACCAACAGCAACCTTCTCTGCATAAGCTTGGAGTTTTTGTAATACCTCATATGAGCCTAGATGGTATAGTCCAGGCCCAACATATTGTGGGAAGAGTGGCAGAACACAGACTGTAGAATAGTATTAGAGGTAGGTGTGTGTGACTGTAGAAGGCTTAAATAGGGCAGTACTGTAATGATGCTGTATTGCAGTTACTTATATATGGAGAGAGGCCATCCATATATTGTTTCCTAGTAAAATGGAGAAACTTACTACCCTTTAAATATTTGAATAAGTGAAGCAGACCCTGTGCAATAAAGGTACATGGACTTTGAGTCATTTAAGTTTTTAATTAGATAACTAAATTCTAGTTCATCTCTATGGAAGGTTGAGGATCTATAAGGACAAGGACAACAATGAGGATGATGGTAATGTGACTTCAAATAAGATACAGGTCCATGAAAATAGTCTCACACCAAAATATTGAGCAATGTCCAATCTGACATTCTGAGCTTACACTACATTGTGGGGACTTCAACAAATGTTTAATAATTTTGGAAAGGAAATGTGACACTTAATCATTATATTCAGGTAATGAGCCAAAAGTTGTTAATGCATACAAGTACAAATCTTTCATTCCCAACAGAATATTACACAGTAATAGCTTCATGACTTAGCATGGCCATAGTGAAAATAGGTCCAGTGAATTTCCTTCTACACTGAATAAAATCTGTAATTATGTGCTGGGAGCTTTCCTCCAAAGAAAGAGTTGTGAGTGATTAAAATACATGATGAATATTGCTTTTGAGTGCCATCCAGCAGCAAGGCAGGCTTGCAAAAATGTTACCGTGTATCCTCATCCATTTTCTGCACTGTATCTAGCACTGTGTGACTTCTGGGTCTCCTAGAAGTCAAAGTGACCATGGAAGATAAACTTCCAAATTGATTCAGGATATTGAGGCAGCCATGGCCATGCAACTAAAGACACTCAAGAAGTAAGACTTCCAAAATTGCCCCAGAAAGTGACAAGACTGGAATAGTGTGTTTGAATTGCAGGAGTGTTTTGAGGAGGGTTGTAGTTAGAGAACATTTCTTCAAAGACTCATGTCTTCAGAAGTGGGGTTTTTAGGTGAGTGGATCATGAGAACACTAGCTGACTTGCTGGTAGGGGTGGAGTTAGGTTGGAAGCAGGTTACATTGGGTGTGACCTGGAAGAGATTAGCTCCCTCTCTGCATCCTGCTTTTTGTTTACTTCCTGGCTGCCATAACATGAGCAGCTTTCCTGCATTGCAGAACATTTCACCATACCATTTCTGCATTTGAGCCCGCCAACCATGCACTGGCCTCTGAAACTGAGACAAAATAAGCCCTTTCTTTTTAGTTTAGGTGTCAGGTACCATTTGCAGCAATAAGAAAGTGACTTGGGTGTCAGGTACCATGTGCAGCAACAAGAGTGACTAAGACAAGGGGAATTAATGGCAATGGCAAGTCTTTTATTGCAACAAATTTTATTAACATTCACCGTATTTTTGATCACACCTTGGTGCTTCTAGACAGTCATTTACACCAGGAAGACTTCTGGGAATTTGTAGAGGACACAAAGGTGTGAGAATGATGGACAGGAGGGGCCTGTCTCCTAAGAGGGAGAGGCTGAGATAAATGGCAGGAAAAAGGGGCTGTGGCTTCCAGAGAGCCAAGGAGCCAAAAATTGACTTTTTGTTTCTTTGCTTTTGGCATATTTTTCCTTTCATTATGTCTTCTAGCCTCTCATTTTTTTCTTGGTCCTCTTTCTGTGTTTTACCTTTGTCTATTAGTCCCTTAAATGACAAAATATCCAACAATTTGGTCTCTAATAATTTTCTTTAATGACAACTTTCTCTTCATCTTCATTTATTACTTAAATGCTGATACTTTCACTTATTCAACAAGTGTTTCCTATGCACATAGCACACACTGAACACTGGATACATCAATGAGTAAAAGTTTTTTTTTTCCTTCTAGAGTTTGTCTAGTAGTAATGGTAGAGATAATAGATACTAAGCAAGAATATTAGGATTATTTTATGTACTAGAAAAGTGCAATAGAAAAGAGAAAAAGAGCAATGTAATAAAGATCAGTAGGGAATTGGGGTATAACTGCAGACATGGTTATTAAGGTACCCTCCAGTGCTAATGTTTAGCAGACAGAACAAAATGGGTCAGCCATGGGTTCTAGGGTAGTGTGTTCTGGGCAGAGGGAGGAGGTAGGGCAAAGACTCTAAGACAGGCATGTATCTGACCAGTGGGACTGGGGCCAAGTGGGGAAGGAAGAACTAGATGAGATCACGCAATCGATAGGGGACCAATCATACGAAGTTTAAAGACTAATTTAAGTGGGCAAGTGAACCAAGGAGTCATTACAGCGTTCTGATTCAAAAACTGACAACCTGATAAACATTTTTAAAGTTTTATCACAACTTAGGGGGAGAGGGTGAGAAAGAGAAAGAGGAGAGAGACAGGAGAGAGAAGTCATCTGATGCATGTGCAAGTGTGACAGCTATGAGGCTAGTTAGAAGGCGCCTGTAATCAGTGAAGAGATGATAGGTGGTAGCAGTAGTTGTGGTCAGAGTGGTTGATTTCTACAGGTAAAAAAATAAAAGAGGTATTTCCAAGGGAACTGAATGCAGGGAATAAAAGAAAAAGAGGAATTAAAGATTATTCCTTGATTTTAGATGTGAGAAAAAGGAAGGATGTCATTGTTATCTGAGTTTATAATGATTACAAGGAGGGCAGAGTTGGCAAACTGAAGACTTGGAAATCAGTATCATGTATTTTAAATTTGAGGTGAGTACTATTTAATAGGCATCTAATATCTCCAAAGGAGATGCCACTTAGATAATATACAGTAGTTAGGTAGACAGTGTTGGGGTGAGATACACATTTTGGAGTCACAGGCATATAGCAAAGATTGATATCACTAAGGAAATGAATGTGAACAGAGAAGAGAAAAGGACAAAGACTGAAACGTGGGGTTTCCAGTGTTGAGTGAGCAGACAGAAGAAGAACCACCACGTAGACTTCTAGGAGATGACCTAATGGAGTTTCCAACATGTTTTACTTGAGTTGATCATAAAACTTATACATAAAATTTTCATGTACAGTATTATCTATTCTCCTGCCCATTTTGGCTTATCGATGTTTGACTATTAGGTCATACTATTAGGTCATTATTGTGGTACATGAGCTGATCTGCCTAGTGTTAGAATAAGCCATGCCTTCATTTGATGCTGTATGCCTGAGAAACACTTCAAGAATTAGAATATTCCACATTCATGGTTTATTTTATGGATTGGCATCCTGCCAGTGTTATTTACTGAAGATTAAGTATTGATTCAATAGCAGAATGAGATATCAATTTAAAATTCTTTTTTTCCAGTGTTTATGTTTACGTTTTTGCTTTACTCATCTCATAAACCTCATAAATTTCACCTTTGCAAAATAAAATCAGAAGCTGGGTTTCTAACAGGACCATAGAATAATTGAGATGGAAACAAGACCACTAAAACAGCATTATTTGTAGCCTTCCAGGGCACTATCAAGTCTCCCTAAAATTCAGAGGTGCAACATACAAATATTATTAAAAAGTAAGTTCTCTTGGGATTTCAGGGAGCTCTGTGGGTACATTTTATTCAAAGGGTCCAGTCTGATTCTGGCACCAATTACACAGATTCTGATCTGAAATACTTGCTGTACTATAGAAGATCAAGAGAATGAAAGCTAAAGCACCAGGATGCAGCTTTGCCAAGAAACAAGCCAAAAAAAAAAAAAAAAAAAAAGGGGGGGCTCAGAAAGCAACAGTAGCTCGAATTTTTTTTCTAGGGAAAAGAAACACGAGGTACCAAAAACATCACTCATTGTTTTAGCAGAAGGAGAATGTAAAGGTTACAGTTTTCCTTTAGACTACAGGAGGTAATAGATTGTTTCTGAAACTGAAACAAAATTCTCATTCTCATCTTTACATGAAAAACAACTGCAGGATATATTAACCAGTGTCTGCAGTGCGGAGCTGAGATTTTAGTCTTGCTGAATGAAGCAACATGCATCTCTGTTCCGAACATGTCAGCAATTTAACTCCCCTACCACATATCACATCTTTATATTTTGAGTATTGAGATGTGAAACCCTACAAGAACCTCATAAATCTAGAAAGAAGACATGATATGCACAAAGGGAAACTTAAGGACAAGACAACACAGGATGTAACTGCAAAATGCGCAGGGCAGACTGTAAGGGATTGAGAGTGCAGAGGAAGGAAAGAGCAGAGACAATCGGAGACCCTGGAGAATCTGCAGTGGTAGAGAAGAGACTCGATGGAACGCGAGACGGATGGAACTAAAACAAGCAGAGGGACAAAAACACCAAATTGGGGGGTTTGTTGCTGCTATGAATCCCAGTTTCTGTGAATGATAAAATGAGTTGGAGGCTGAACTACAGAGAGGAAATGGTGCAGGGAAAATACCAGAAGCAGCAATGGCTGAATGTCATGAAGGTGGGCTCCATTATGATGCACCACTAACTACTCAGTGGCAGACTATCACTGCTCTGGCCACATGTCCGTGTGGGTTAGAAATGGAAGCAGTGGTTTTTACCGTGTCTTGAATACAAGACATTGCTATTGATACGAATGTCTCACAGAAGTCAGTCATTGGTTATAGAATGATTTAACTAAAAATTGGTTTGGTCATCTTACTAATTTGAAATTTGTTCTAGTACATACTGAAGAGGGAGGGAGCTCGGTATGGTGATGCACACCTTTAATCCCAGCACTCTGGAAGCTGAGACAAAAGAATTTTAAATTCAAATCTCTGGCAACTTAGACCCTTCTTCAAAATAAAAAGTTTGAAAAAGCACTGGAAATGAGGCCTAGTGTGAAGGCCCTGAGTCAAACCCCTGGTATTATCCAGAATAAAGGAGGAAAAGGTGAAATTAATGAGTGTGCTTGAAATATACAGGTATAGAAAAAATATTTGAGAAAATGACTTGAAACTGCATTGCTTTAATGATTTCTAAAACACTTTCTCACAGTATTGTCAGTAGATTTACTGGATAGGTTCCAAGTAAAAACGTTTTTTACTATTTTAAAAAAATCATTAGATTCTGTCCTAATGATACGAGGATCAGATTTAGTAATAAGAATTGTGTTCCTTAATTGGTTTCTGGTGTTAAAGACAGTCTCCAAGGATGGTCTGCAGTCAAAAACAGTTGGCAAGCAAACCCTTTTAGAGAATGTATTTTTCTTTAGATAAAACTTCATTCTGTCTAAGGTCTGCCAAATCCCAAATCTGCATCTCAAGGCTGTACTTTAAGGGATCATTTCTATAGTGTGTGCCTGGAGAAGTTTCTCTGATCGTGTAGAGTACCAAATCTGCATCTCCTCTTGCATTATAATGCTTAGTATATGACATCAGAAACCAGAAAGCATTGATTGTAAACAGTAACCAGCAAAGAGCAGTTTGTGTGAATATCTTACTTTCATTCTTGTATTTCACTTCCAATTAATAATGTTTAGCTAAAGATCTCTGCCAAATTATTAAAGAGGTCTCTGGATGCTAGGCTCTTTTTCAATCTCCATCCTCAGATTTACACTTATAAAAACACTCTTTTTACCATGCAATTTTTCTACTTAAAATTTTATACCAGCTCACCACATTCTTGAGGATAATGGGCCTGGATTGTGGACCTTTTGATTATATCTGTTGTTGCAGGGTGAATCATAGTTTTCAAAGATTTTCAGGTCCTAATCCATGGAACTTGGATTGTAAATGTAACTTTATTTGGGGGAAAAAAACCCTTTGCAGACTTGACAAATTAAGGATCCTAAAACAGGGAGATTATCCAGGATTGTTTGCGTAGGTCTTCAATGTAATCACACATGTCTGTATAAGAGAAGGATTTGACTACAAACAGAAAAAAGACTACAGGGCCGGGGATTTAGCTCAGTGGTTCCTGCACCTGTCTTGCAAGCGCAAGGGCCTGGGTTGGATCCCTGGTAACCATATACCATACTGGGTGTGTAGACTCATGCCCAGCAGCAGTCAGTACCACATACCACAGTACCGGGTGTGGTGGCTCACGCCTGTAATCCCAGCACTTGGGAGGCAGAGGCAGGAGGATTGCTGTGATGTGAGTTTGAGGCTGAGCTCAGGGCCAGCCTGAACTACAAAGTGAGACCCTGTCTCAAAAAAGGAAAAAAAAAAAAAAAAAAAGAAGACTATAGAAGGAAGGTAGATTCAGAGAGTGAAGATGATATGCCACTGGCTCTGAAGGTGGAGGAAGTAGTCATACAATGGCCTTAAACTGGAAAAGGCAAAGGAATGTTTTCCCCTAAATTTCTGAGAGGGCCTGGCCCTGCCACACTTCAGCTGGGTGAAACCCATTTTGGACTTCAGGCTTCTGGAAGTTTAAGAGAAATTCCAGTTGTTTTAATCTGCTAAATTTGTACAGATTTGTTACAACAGCAATATGCTACTAATACACCCTTACAATCACTCTTCAGTTATTCCTATACTATATTTATTGTGGCATAAGGATCCTTTTAATAAGCAGCCAATCTTCCTAATGGCAGGAAGTATGTATTTTCATGTGTGTATCTTCTATGCGAAGTATGCTACCCTTGAAAATATTTAGTAATTACTGAACGGAATTAATATGATACAGACTAAAGGGTGTTCCTCTTTCCAGTTCTGTTTGTTTGTATTTTCTATTTATTCTTCTAGTTTTTGGTCAAATCCTTTTAACAAGATATATAAGGTATCCTTATTTTGGTTAAAGATCTTGGATATTTTCAAGTCTCCACTGACTCCGTCCTTCCCCTTCTCTCTTACCCAGTTATCCACTGAGTTCTCTCACTAGGCTTCCTGTATCTTCATGTATTTTTCCTTTCTGTCTCCATTCTAGTTTTGACATCCATCAGCTTCTTTGTCATCCTATTTTCCCTTGAGTTAGGTAAATCTCTCCTCTTGGAAATCTATCAAAATCCTTCCGTGTGTAGATGGCTTAGCTCAAACAATTCTTTTCAGGCAATACAAGGGAGTAAACAAAATCTTCTAAATAGTGCTGGAAAAACTGGACATCTGCATGCAAAAAACAAAACAAAGGAATCTAGAGACATACAGACCTTAAATCCCTCATATAAATGAATGTAAAATGGATCATAGTCTGAAATGTAAAATGCCACACTGTAAAACTCAGACTATAATGGGAAAAAACGGAGTTAAATCTTGCAAACAGCCTAAATATCCATCAACCAGAGACTGAATAACGATGCTGTATTTTAATAAAATGGGTATTTCTCAACCAAAAAGAATGATAAATTAGGGACATTTATATTCAAATGGATGTGTGTACCTGAGTACATACTCATATATAAGTAGAACACAGGTATGTAAACACAGTATTATTTCTTGTATGAGAACTTGAAGGTGTAAATGAGATTCAAAATGTGTGATAGATATTATGAAATAGGAGGAAAATGTGCTAAGAGAAGGGGGAGTAGGGAAAAGAAGGGAAAGAAAAAATTTGACGGTAAAAACAAAAAACGGAAGCAAAGTTTATGCATATAGGTGATGGGGGTTGAAGGGAGGGTAGGGAAATGGGAAAAATGAGAATCAAGATACCACATGTACAGGTACAAATTTTCAACGTTAATGTGATCGTAGAGTATATGTAGAATGTACCAGCAAACTCAATACAAACCTAAATATTGACTTTGAGAATGAATTTTATTGTATAAACTAAAAGGCATGACTCATGAAATAAGTACTTAAATTTGGATTTTAATAAAACTTAAAATTTCTACTCAATAAAATGTTAATGAGCTCAGACTAAGAGAACATTTGCAAGATACTTCTTTCAAAGGATATACAGAGAACTCTGAAAACTCAACAGTACTAAAACAAACTGACTAAAAAATGGACTAGAGTCCTCAACAGACACATCACCAAAAAGATTTAAATTTACAGCATATGAAAAATTTCTTCATATCATATGTCATCAGGGAAGTTCAAATCCCAACACTAGGGAGACACCACTGCACACCTGTTGTAATGGTTGAAGTCCAGAACACCAACACCACCAAATGCTGCCTATGTAGGATGTGGGGCAGTAGGAACTCTGAAAACTGCTCGGGGTGGATTACAAAATAGCATGGCTCCTTGAGAAGATAGTTTGGCAGTTTCTTACAAAATTAAACACAGAATCATGCTACTTGGAATTTATCCAAAGGAACTAAAAACATATCTCCATAGAAAGTGTGTGAATGTTGATAGCTTTGTTCATAAGTTCCCACTTTGGAAAAGAATCATCATGTTCTTCAGTAGATGAATTAATAAACTGTGGCTCCTGCAGAAGACTGAGTATTATATAACATCAAAGAGCCAGCTAGGTATAGTGGCACATACCCGTAATTTCAGCACTTCAGGAGGCTGAAACAGGAGGCAGAAAGATTGTACATTTGAACCTAGCCTGGAAAAATTATCAACGTAGAGATTTTGCCTTATAATGGAAAGTAAAAAGCACTGGAGATGTAGCTTACTTAGTACAACAGCTCAAGCCCCCAAATGAATGTATAAAAACATACATGCACACATGCATACATGCATAAGTAGGAATGAGCTACGAAGTACTAAAAAGATATCAAAGAAACATAGTACAACTGTTTTTATGGAACATTAATATTTTTAGGTATTATAAGTAATCTGGTGAGCATTGAAAGTGTGTGGGAGTAAATGCTGTACCCAGTACTCCCAGCATTCATGGATTTTGGTACCCACTCAAGTCCTGGACCCAAACCCTGGTGGATAAAGATGACTATACAGATATTTTGGGGAAAAAAATGGAGACCATATATGGACAAAAGGCTCCTAGGGATAAGAAGAGTAGGATGAATAAGTAGGACACAAAGTATTTTCATGGCAGTGAAAATATTCTGCATGAACTATAATGATGGACACATGTCATAGATTGGCCAAAGCTGCAGAATGTGTAACACTGAGAGTGAGCTCTAGTACAAGATGTGGACTTAGGGTGGTGCTGTGTCATGGTGGGTTTACAGACTGAACTATAATGAACTGCTCCAGTGAGGGAAATACTGATAAGGAGGTAGGCTCTGTGTGTGTGTGTGTCTGTCTGTCTGTCTGTCTTTATGTGGGATTTATGGGAAGTTTCGGCACATTCCTCTTAATTTTGCCATGAATCAAAACATTCTCTAAAACAGTCTTGAAAGTGAAAAGCTATTGTATGCAGCTTTCCCCTCCTTCACCCAGTCAGAATTTCTTTCTTGGGTCTGCCCTCAGTGGGACATTCATGCCTTTACTTATCAACTCTCATTCATCTTCCGAACACAGCTGGTTGTTTCCATGCCAGTCTCCCCCACTGGACCACTAGTTCCTAAGTATAAGGAGTGAATATTATTTCAATTTTTTTCTGGGATTATGCTTTGCTCCTAGCAGGGGCTTAATAAATGTTTATTGAGTGAATCAATCTGCTCTCCAGCAAGGCCCCTCTTAGTCCATCACATCCAACTTCCATTTTCATTTTATTTTAAGGTCAATTATGATAATTTATTTATGATAATAAACAGTAAGGGATTGTGTAAGAGCCTGAACAATGATGCTGTTCTCTACCATACAACCATATTCTTAAAATACGTACAAATAAAAGTAGAGATACTCTAGACTATGAATGAATAAAAAGAGAAGAGAATCAATAGTTGTGAATGACCTTACTACTTTGTCTTTGATTACATTTTACAAAATACAGGAATGATGTGATTAATGCTATGTTATTTTTTATTGTAGATCTTGCTAGAAGGGCATTCTAGACCCCTTCAGGATTACGCAGGCTAGAAGGGAATGCCACAACCTTGTATTAAAGAGATGCAGTTTCATTCCATAAAGGTGTAAATGCCTCAAGGCATCTAGTTGCACACAATACATACATTCAGTTTTATCAATTAAAAATAAGGAAAGATGTCCATATAATAAAACAAATATTACACTCTAATGAAATATGTCACATTGATGAAAATATTTTTGCTGATATACATGTCCTTTTTACTACACTATAAAAATATTTTTGTAAGATGTTTTGCATTAGTGTGAAACTTTTAACATTCTCTAAGTCCATTTCAGAGTTGACACCTCTAGAGAACAGGAGAGATTAGGAAGAGGCCAAGAGGAGGGCCATGCTGTGCAGTTTCCTAGATACCATGCTCCTCAATTTCATGGATGTGGCAAGTGTGGACAATAAAGAATGGCGTGGAAAGGGGATAATACTTTCTTTATAAGTTACAAAGAACTTTTCCTCTGTCTCCTGTTTTACTAGTGCAAGATAAGTAAGCTGAGTAACAAACACTAAAATGGATAATGAGTATTTTAAGTAGTAGAAGTGCATTCTGGAGCCCAAGTTTAGTTAAAATGATATTTTTAGTTTTTTCAGAAAAAGCATGTTGGCTTACTTTTTTATCTAATAATTGTTTTTTTGGTTAGTGGGGGTTATTGGTATTCCAAATTGTTTCTTTACCTGTATCTACTTTTCCCCAGAAAAATCACTTTTATTTGTTTATTTTGGCATTATTTCAGGAATAGGCGATATATTTAGAAGTAAAAATATAGTTTTATTATATGCATGTATGAAAAAATCTACATAAATAACAGCATTCTTTATATACTGTTTATATTGTTTTGTCTTGTTTGGTTCGTGTGTGTGTGTGCGTGTGCATGTGTAATCCTGGAGATGGGTCCATATGTGCATAAAATAGCTGTTACATTCTGGCTCCATAGTATTTTACTGTGTAATCTGAGCTTAATTTACTTAATGAGTCCTTTATTTATGGGCATTTGGAATACTTATAATCTCTGGCTACTGTGAAGAGTGTTGGAATTAATGTAGTCTTCATACCTGAGTAATTCCTCACAGATGTAAGTATAACAACAGGATAAATTCCTGTAACAACTCATTTAAAAGAACATGTATTTTGATAAATACTGTCAAGTACCCTGCCCAAGAAGTTGTACCTGCTAGTTCTTAGTAGCAATTTATTTGTCTATTTTGCCATATCCTTTAAGTTTCACCTGTTTCTTTCTGTCTTTTACCACACTGAACTGTGGTAACTAATATTATAAGACTTTTGGTTCATATTGGGTTGTCATAAAGGATGTTTTTTGTATCATTTGCACATAGGTGGAGAAAATAATAGTTGAGGAACATTAGAAACTGTTTCCTTGATCTGTATATAGTGGCTGAAGAAGTACTCCAAAGTAACTTTTAAGCAGAGTTCTTGCAATTTGCTCAATAAATATTTGTAAAATGACTCTTATGCTTCTAATGAGTTTTGGTAAATTCTCAGAGTGATATAGTTGGATGGACCAATTTAAAACCAGATAGTGGCAACGAAGTTTTGTATGTAAGTGGTATTTATCTTGGAATCATTTCAATAAAAATCAGTTTAATTGATCATTTAGTTAACCACTTACAGGCTAGATGAAAAAAATAAGAGCAGAATGTGCACTGTATACAGGAAATGTTTTTTTAAAAGTAGAATTCTAAAATTAAGTTTTGAAAGCACTTAAAATAAGACAGAACAACACTAACAATTCTAGCACTTTGGTATTTTTCTCCAGATTTCCTTCCTGCATTAGTATGTCATACACATGGCTGTCACATGTATATGTACAAACAGCTTATATATTGTATAGAGTTGTACTCATGGTGAAAAATAATTGGTCAGTATTAGATTCAATTTATATCAGAATTTTAAAAATAATCTTTCATGAATTTTTATGTTTTTAAAAATTGCACCAACTGAATACACTATTACTTAATATATTCAGTTGTAAGTTGTTTAGCTGTTGCTATGGAGGGCATATGCTAATAAGTCTGGATAGGATGGAGGGTCTGCTTTGGCTCTCTGTGTTCACGTGTACCTAGACTTCCATCTGTAAAGCTTCCACTACTCTGTGCTGAGGATTCACAAGTCTTACTAATCAGATTATATCCTTTTTGATGCTTCATGTCAATATCCAGTTACCTATTCACATCTTTCTTTCGATTACCACAAACACTTCATAGCCACTACTCAAAACTAGACTCTTGTTTTTCACTCAATCTTTCTTTCCCCAGTAGTTTCAAAATCTCATTAAGTGATTTCTCTTTCCACAAGACAATTGATCCAGAAATGGAGCCAACCTAGATCTGTCTCTTTTCTCTCTGAAAATTGTCCTTTTTACTGTCTTGGTGAATGCTGCTGTTTTTATATTCCTCTGTGTACCTTTTATCCCCATCCATATCACTGTGTCCTGAATTACCGTCCTACTGTACTGTCCTGGTCAGTATTTGGTTAATATTTCTGCTTAAGAGACACACAGAGATCAGTCAGCATTTTTCTGACTAGCAAACCTTGAAAGGTTCTGCTAGTGTTTGGATACGTCCCTGAAGAGCCCAACGTTAAAGGTGGATAGTTCCTGGCTTTATTGGGATGTGGTGGAATCTTCAATAGGTGGCACCTAGTGGGAGGTGTTTGGGTCATTAGGAAAGTGCCCTTGAAGGAGATTGTTTAGTGTCCTTGCCTTTCTCCTTTTGCTTTCAGGACCAAAAGGAAGGCAGTTTTGCTTTGCTATGGGCACTGTCTTATCACAGGACTAAATACAACAGGGACAAATGATCATGGACTAGAATTTCAGAAATCATGAGCTGCAATAAACTTAATATTTATAAGTTGGTTATCTGAGGTATCACAGTAATGGAAAGCTAACACAGGCTATCCATTTCCCAGTGTTTTTCAAACCTTTCTATCAACATACCTGTGACAAGGAAAGCCCACATACACTGTAAGTTCAAAACTTGTTTGAGATCTTTATCTTAAAAGTTTATGTGACTTACACAGTTCAATTATATACTTGAGTTTGTTTTGACACAAAAATTCTCCTTCCAAAATCTTTTATGAAATTGACGTGCACTGAAGGAGTGCTATGACTTTTTGTGACTTCCTCTGTGATATGATCCCATATATTTATAACACTTCTTGAAATAGCGTGGCTTCTAGAATAAAATCTGCCAAGCTCAGTGTCAAAGGAGCTTTTCCTGTTCAGCAGGCACTGTTCATGTGGGTCTCTCGCCTCTCACCAGTGTTTTATCTCATCCTCTGTCTAGTCATGTGGCACCTCTTGTCCTCTCCTCTCTCCATCCTGTTTGGTATTTTCCTATAACCGCCACCTAATTCTCCTACCTGTAATGCCCTCTTAAATTCTTCATCCTTTTATTTATCATCTGCCCCATTTGGTTCACCTGATAAAATAGATAATTTTAATATTCAAATCCACTATTGTCTCCTCTATGAAAACTTTTCTGACTTTGTCAAGTATATATATGTGTGTGTATATGTATATAGATATTTCTATAATAGTACATCTTTGATGGTTAAATTTGTGTGTCATCTTGGTTAAGCCATAATGTCCAGATAATATTTGGTTCAGCATTGTGTTATTTTTCTCACTGCTGAGACAACATACCCAACACCCACAAGTGAAATAAAGAAAAGTCTGTCTTGGCTCACAGTTTTTAGAGTTTTCAGACCATAGTTGGCTGGCTCCAAATCAGGGTTGTATAGCAGAAAGGCCTTGCAGAGGAGAAATGGTCCATGGTGGAGCAGGCAGGAGGCAGCAGGAGCCAACAGCCGGCTTCCCATCTTACTTTCTATAATATCTGGTGTACAAGCCTATTGGTTAGTGTCATCCACATCCAGGTTGGTCCTTCCATTATCCAACCCAGAAATATGCTGGATCAATTTAGTTATCACATATGCTTAATACAGTACCACAGACCCTAGAACCAGCTACTTGTGAAAAGCTCCACCTATGAGCCCATGAGGCTTTGAGGGAACATTTAGATACAAGCCATAACAAATGCTATTCTGAATGTTTTCTGTGAGGATGTTTTTGGATGAGATTACAGACTGGTAGACTCTACTTTTCATAGCTACTACTCAAAACTGGACTCGTTTTTCACCAAATGTTTCTTTTGGTGAAAGTATTACCTACTTCCATATTGTGGGTGGGCCTTATCCAACCAGTTGAAAACCTCAACAGAAGGAAGAGTGAGTTCTTCAGCAGCTGGCCTTTGAAGCTCAGTTGGACCGTCTGTTCATCCCTGGGGCTCCAGCCTGTGAGCTTACCTTGCAGATTTGGACTTGTCAGCCTCCATGATTATGAGCCAATTCCTTAAATATCTTTTTCTGTCTCTATATAACTCCTGTTCATGCTGCTTCTCTGGAGAACCCTGATAACACAGAATTTACAAACACTTCTTTTTCTTCCTCCTTCCTCTCTTCACTACCCCTACTCTCTCCATTACTCTTTTTCTCATCTTTAACTTTACCCATTGTAATCTCAATGACTTAAAATCTCATTGGGACATGGAATCTGTGGGACTCCTCTATCTCCTTTTTGAGTGTCTCAGAGTGTACCATTTAGTTTATTATTTTTTTTAATGAATGGAGGGAGGGATAGATGGTTTTTGTTGTCTCATGAAATTGCTTTTTAATGCTCCAACACAGATGATATCCCAGTTTTACCATTGCTTCCATGATCACATTAAATACCCTGAGAAATAAATAGTTGAAATGTTTTATTATATGGTGTAGGGATTTTTTTTTTTTTTGGTATTATGGATTGAACTCAGATCTTTAGGCAGGTTTCATGTTAATATTTATAAAACTAGAAGTCTTCCTAGTTTTTCATTTATTTTATAATTATAATGCAAATATTGTCCTTCAAAAATCTACCTGGTATGAAGTATTCAGAAAGATTCTCTTAAGTCAGGTAATTTATATTCCACCTTCTAAAATAAATGGCATCATCATGTAAGGTTAAGTTGTACTAATAAAATATATATAGCTTGAAAAGTCATGTCTTTTGCTCCTAATTTCAAAACTTCACAGTGGTTTCCCAGTCTCATTCAGAATAAAAGCCAAGTCCTGGTATCATGTGAGACCTCATAATGTTGCCTCTGGCTCCTTTCTTTCATCTTGTACCCCTCTCCTCTCCCTCCCTTTCACTTCCAGCCATGCAGCCTTCCTTGCTCTGCCTTTAACAATCTAAAGTTGCTCCATCTGCCTGCTCTTCCCTCAGACCTCTCTGACCCTCAAGTGCTATGGATCGCTGTGAGCTTTCCTCTGCCTCACAGAGCACTTGTTTTTGTAGTACAGTTTTAGTTATTTTCACAGCCTGATTCTTTGCTTTAGCCCTATTTTCCCCCAAACCAGTACTGTTTTCCAGTAAGAACAGTAGTTGAATAAATGAAAGTCTGAGGTAACAAATGTATAAAATACATTTGGTTTTTGTTCTCAGTTTGTAAGAGAAAGTCTTTTTTTCTTGCATCTTGAAGATACTATCACTAGTGTCAGCTATTGCATTGGGGACCTTCTGACTTTTTGTAGAGTAATGCAGTTCACCGTGGGTGTATGAAGTCTGGGAAATGCAGTTCCTGAAGACAGCTTGAAGGCAAGGGGAATATTCATGTGTCTGTTGATATGAATCCACATTATAACTCTTACAATTAAAGTAGTAGATAAAAGAATACTACTGTTGAAATATATCTATATCTATGATAGTGACATTCAGAAGAGTTTTTAATAAAAGAATAATTCAAAAGGAGTTTGGGTTAAAAACAAAAAGGAATAGGGTATCTGAAAACACTAATATTTTATAACATTAGTGACCCAGAAGGAATATAATACTAAACTGATGTTAAAAACAGCAAAGACTCACCAAACTCAAAGCAGAAATCCTCATGAAATTCATGAACATATAAAATAATGTGATTTTCTCAAATGCAAATGATATACCTGGAGGAAAATTATCAGATGTAGTTTTTCAATAAAAATAGAAATGTAATAATGCTGAACTATAACCAGTATGGCAGAAAAAGTTAGCAGACAAATAGCTTTTAAAAAAACCTTACTGATAAGTCCAAGGCAAGAGTAGAAGCCTAAAGAATGTGTTGCTTGATACCTAAATCGTATCCAGACTCCAAGCTTAGCAGGTGCCATAAAATTACTGGACTTAAAAATTAGTTCCAAGTGAAAGAACAGTATGTCAATATCCCAAGAGCACAAGAAATAATTCTGCCAACTTCTCCATGTTTCTTTTAAAAAATACTTTTATATGCTCCTTTCTTCCATAACTTTTAAACTGAGTTATTTGTAAAAGCTTTTTATATTTAATAACATCATTATTAAAAACTTCAGATATTTATTCATAACATTGGAATAAATGTTGTAAACTAGATATTGTCCTTCAAATGCAAATTCTCAGATTTGCCAATATCAGGGAAATAAAACAAAAATATATCATTTCATGTACACAGAAATAATTAGTAGCAAATATTTATAATCTGTAGTTATAAAATGTCCACTTAAAGGATTTTGCATAGAACGCATACAAAGTGTTAAATAATGAAATACGGCAATGGAATGATCCTTCCACATCATCATATAGGTTGGGAAAAGGAAAACCAACTTGACAACATATACAATATCTTTTTTGTATTAGTGGGAAAAATGTTTGACTAGAAACAGAAAAAAAATGAAAGCATTTATATTTTTTTAAACCTCAGAAAAAAAGGATTTTTCAGAATAGCCTGTGATGTATTCTGGAAAGGATGAAGCCTGCAAAAAGTTTAAAATTAGATGAGCACTGAATTAACAATATATGCTCTCACTTAGGATCACTACTAAGGAGAGAGATAATAGCTGTTTTCTAATAGGTACATTATTTTAAAAGGAGAAGTTAACATGGTTGATGGCAATGGAACAGGAAAAGTTAGAATATAGAAATTATGAATATAAAGTGAAAAATTGAATGTCAAAGTTTGAGTACAATTTTTGGCTAAGGTCATAGAAATTAACTAAGAAATGAAATGCTCACAAAGGATTCTTTCTTGTTCAGGGTTTCATGAAAAGGGACAAAAATCCACTGTGGCTAGTTTAATAAGAGTTTTAAAAAAATATATGTCACCTGGAGCCATTGGGAAAGAAAACTCAGCCCCCTTGGTTGACTTCAAGAAGTGTGACAGGTATTAACAAGAGGGTTGTTGCTTCTTCGGAGAGGAAGCAGCACATTTCAAGGAAGAGGCAACTAAAGGAAGCCACAGCACATAAACCACACATCTCACAGTGGTGCTAGACAGTAGGGCAACTAGAAACCACAGGAAAGTAATCTCTACCTTCTTTCCACACTACTTCATCCAAAGGCACCATCTAATAGAACCTAAATCATATCCAGACTCCAAGCTTAAGGTGGTCAAGGAAACGGAAGCTTTATCGTTATGGTCTCAGTAATACAAGAAGGCCCGTTAGAAAGAGGTTAGAACAGATGAACAGTGACTGTCCAGCGCATTCACTACAGACTTCATTCCAAGAGAAACTTAAAAGGGAAACACATTACATTATATTGGTTGCCAAGTGAAGAGTAAGCTAAGCCTATGTATTTCATCAACATCCCTAATTAATTCCTTGAGAGTTGGATATAAATTCATTAAATCTTTCAGGACTATGTAATACAATTTATAGCACCTTTAATTATAGAAGGTCTTTAATACACTGGATTTAAAATTGGGAAAATGTGAAACATTAGAATTTAATAGAGGTACAGGAGTCTTAAGGGTGTAAAGCAATCATCTAGGTGACAGTTTATTGTATATATCATTCTTAAGCAAAAGTTATCCAGATCTTGTTACAAATCTTCGGTGAGGAACACTCATTTTGTTATAAAGCAATGCATTCTTGTGGGCTGCAGGCCTTTGACATTTTGACATAGATTTCTTTTCTCCTTGAGCTTACCTTAAGGATGGACTTTGCACTTTCTGTTTTGCTAGCAGAACCAGTTCCACAACTCCTTAGAAAGTGAATCCATCCTACTTACCAATGGTAACTATTATAAAACACTAAAGAGAGTTTATATATTCTACAGAAAATAGTTTCATGAAATTTATTCAGATTTCTTTAGACATGTTTAGGCTCCCAATTTTCTTTCTAGATAGAACAATGTTACCTTTCTATTTCTCCTCTAATTTAGCTGATAAAATTTCTTATATTTT
This sequence comes from Petromus typicus, assembly GCA_004026965.1. Taxonomy (NCBI): domain Eukaryota; kingdom Metazoa; phylum Chordata; class Mammalia; order Rodentia; family Petromuridae; genus Petromus; species Petromus typicus. The sequence goes on from PVIR01015323.1 coordinate 37,078, forward strand.
CAGAGCCATTCAACTTAGGCTCTCAGCTGGTAGTAGAGCTGGAGGAAGTTGTCCTGTAGAAAGGATCCCATCTGTTATTTCACAAGCACTGGCTGAAAACCACCAGAATGTAATCATTTCCCTTCTCAACCCTGAGGGTCTATCACATTTGCACAACCTGAATAGGTCCCTGCTATTGAGATAGACTGAAGAACTGGTGCCAAGAGAAAGGCCTATGTTAAGAGGAAGAAATATGATTAAACTACTAAAAATATATATAATTTAGTCCATATTTCAATTAATTTATAATATCAGAAAAATGGCCTGGAGAGCTATTATATGTAAGTGCCTAACTTGCTCCTATATGAAATTTAAGAATTATTTCATTAAATGGCTTTATTGTTCACTTTTATAATAGCTAGAATTCACATACTATCACATTCACAACTTGAGTATATAATTCAATGGTTTTTAGTATATTAACAATTAGTACCATTATCTAATTCCAGAACATGCTTATTAATCCAGAATAAAACTCCTCATCCACTAGCAAGCATTTCTACCTCCTCCTTGCCCCAGGTCTTGGAAATCACTAATCTACTCTGTGAATTTGCCTGTCCTGGACATTTCATATAATAGGAATGATACAATATTTGCTCTTGTAACTGGCTTATTTCACTTAGCACAGTGTTCTTAAAAATTCATCCATATTGTAGAATATATAAACAGTTCATTTTCAACTGTGTCCAAATAATATTCCATCATACTGTAGCTGACTAGTCTATGCTTCCCCCAAATCTGAAAAATTGATGAGTTGAAGACCTTTAATAAGATTTAGATACAGAAAAGCTCACTGCCCTTCCACATTTTATCTAAAACCAGGATTTAAATTTGTAAAGATCTTTCTCCTTTCTCTGAATGAGATTCAGTATGAGCCGGAGTTATTAGAAGATCCTTTTTACCTTATTTCCCTACTAGGTATATTCCTAAAAGAATTAAAAGCCTCCTATCATAGCTGCATATGAGCTCCCATGTTTACATCAGCATGGTTTGTTATTACTAAATCTTGGAAACAGCCCCAAAGTTCAACTGGTGAGTGGATAAAGATGTGATTTTTTTTAAAAAATAGAGTTCCTCAGACAAAGGGCTACTATCTAGAATATATAAAGAGCTCAAAAAAAATCAGCCCACCCAAATTTAATGACCCAATTCAAAAATGGGCATCTGAAATGAACAGATTTTTTTCAGAGGAAGAAGTAAGAGCAGCTAAGAAGCATATGAAGAAATGCTCAACATCATTAGTCATTCGAGAGATGCAGATGAAAACAACATTGAGATTTCATCTCACTCCACATAGAATGGCTGCCATTTCAGAATCAGCCAACGGCAAATGTTGGCGAGGCTGCGGAGAAGAAGGAACCCTTCTCCACTGTTGGTG